>PITA01004894.1:0-117529 GCA_004023965.1 Spilogale gracilis | reverse complement strand
CTGCCGTGAGCTCTATGGATCAGAACGTGCTTATGAAACAACCAAGGTCCGGGAAGTGCCACTGCAAAAGATTAGAAGGAAGGAGACCAGGCTGCCATGTAGGGATGGGAACAGTGTTGTTCCCACCAGCCAAACTGGAAAAATCTATAATTCTCAGGGGATGGAGCAGAGAACTCAGGAAGATCTTGCTTCAGTCTAGTAAATATAGCCCTAGACACTGTGTGTGTCTCTTGCTCTGGGCGGTTCCCCCACCTCAATGGCAAGCTGATTCCCATTTTGACTTGACATGTTCAGGCGATGTTAAGTAGACATCCCAGACCCCTTCAAAACAGACTCCAAGCTCTTTGCTGGCTCCTTTGGAGCAAGCAGCCGTCTACCAGCCGCCTACAGCCCAGCACCCTGCTTCTCTTTCCCTGTCACCTCCCATGTCTGCAGCTGTCACCCAGGCCTGCTGGTGCTCCCCGTAGAGTGTATCCTGGACGTGTCCACTTCCTTCTGTGGCTCCTGGAACCACCTGATCAGCACTGCTGTGGACTCTCACCCAGCCTCCTGCCCCGTCTCCCACTTCCCACCCGGGCCTCCACACCAAGCAGTCCTACAGGAAGCTAAAGCGGTCCCTTCATAACACACGTGTGGGGTTACTTCTGTGCTTAACCCCCACTGGGGCCCCTGTGAGGGACTGGATGGTGTCCCCCTCCCCAGATCCATATGGTGAAGTCCTAACCCCTAGGACCACAGAATGCTACATCTGGAATGGGGTTTGCTGCCGATGTAATTACATGAGATGAGGTCAACCCTGGAGTAGAGCGGGCCCTGATCCAAAATGGCTGGTGTCCTTATAAGAAGACTTCTCCTGTTGTTCTAAGCCACTCAGGTCACGCTAAGTTGTGGTGGTGGTCGAGGGAGTGAGACTCCTTCTGGTTGCTGGTGGTTGCGGCAGTGGGTTTAGGGGGAGAGAAGTCCGCTAAATAGCCCTTTAGACCCAGCCAGGTGCTGCCCCACCCAGCCACAGACTGCCGCCCCCAGGAAGGCTCCTCAGAGGAGGTGGACCTTACTGACAGAGGGAAGGGGGAAGGTAGCCTCTGGAGAGTACGTTCCTTAGACTCCCTCAGGAGGCTGACCATGGGACGGTGGTAAGGGCGTGGGTGGGTGAAGGCATTCAGGACGGGGAGTGAGGGAGAGGGCAGGGGGAGACGCCTGAGCACCCAAGCCTGGGACATATTTGTGCTGGGTGTGGGAGGCGAGAGGCACCTGCATGGCTGGACAGGGCCGAACTGGGTCCAGGATGTTGTTTTGCTCGTAAGCACTATAACCAGGATGTGCTAGAAGGAGAGGCGGGGTGGCCATGAGAGGGTGTGCCTGCTGGGAAGAGCCAAGGGAAGGCCACCCTGCTCTTCCCTGCAGCCCACGCCCCACTCAGCCATCCCCAGCCGGGTAGCCTGAGAAGGGATGTGGCTCTGGGTCCCCAGAGAGGGCACATGGGAGAGTCAGATGCCACTCAAAGCTGGCCAGAGCTCTATAGACCAGCTGATGCCAGATACAGAATGGGGACCACAGAATCCTGCAGAGCAAGAGCAGAGAGTCTGCAAGGCTCCATTTCACTGAGGGGGAGACTGAGGCTAAAGATGTAATGACCACAGTGTGCAGAATGTGGGAGAAGCTGGGGGGAGGGAAGAGGAAGAAAAGAAGGTGAAGAGAGGAAGAGGAAGGAAGAGATGGGCCAGAAAGATGGAAGAGAACAGAAAGAGGAAGGCAGGGGGTAGAGGAAGGACAGGGAGCTGGAAACATCTTCCCCAATGAAAGCACACTATGGTGCCGCAAATGGCAATATTAGAGATAAGTCACTGAGAATCTGGACAGCACAGACAGTGCCTCTTGCTTAAATTCACTCTTTTTTTTTTTTTTTTTTGACAGAGAGAAACACAACCAGAGAGGGAACACAAGCAGTGGGAATGAGAGAGGGAGAAGCAGGCTTCCCGCTGAGCACGGAGCCCGATATGGGACTCGATCCTGGGTCTCTGGGATCATGACCTGAGCCAAAGGCAGTCGCCCAACCAACCGAGCCACCCAGGCGCCCCAAAATTCACTTTTTTAAAATTCAATTAGCCACCATACAGCACATCATTAGTTTCTGACGTGGTATTCGGTGATTCATTAGTTGCATATAACACCCAGTGCTCATCATATCACGTGCCCTAGCCTTAATGCCCACCACCCAGTTACCCCATCCCGCCACATGTGCCCTAGCCTTAATGCCCACCACCCAGTTACCCCATCCCGCCACACTCCTCCCCTTCTGCAACCCTATTTGCTTCCCTATTTGCTGTTACAGTTTATCTCCCTCCCTGATTTCACCCCATTCAGTTTTCCCTCCCTTCCCCTGTGAGCCTCTGCACTATTTCTTATGTTCCACATATGAGCGAGACCACGTAACTGTCTTTCTGTGACTTCACTTAGCATAATCCCCTCCAGTTCCAACCACATCAGTGTAAATGGTAGGTATTCATCCTTTTGAAGGTGACATTCTTCTTACTAATAAGGTGACAACTCTGGGTCTAAACAGCCCTTTAGACCCAGACAGGTGCTGCCCCACCCAGCCCCAGACTGCCGCCCCCCTTCCTCCTCCCACCCTCTTCGTTTGCCCCATCAGCCCTCAGGCTGGTCCCCAGAGAAGGCCTGCCTCCTATGGGTGGGTTTGGCCCAGAGACCACCAGCTCAGGACGGTACTCCCTGGTACTTTCTCCCCTGCTCCCACCTCCTTCCCTCTTTGGAGAAGAGTTTCCCAAGGTCTGGGGCCTGGGGGCCAGGAGCCCCCGCTGCTCCTGGTGTAGGGACCTCATGGCAGGACAGAGCCCAGGCCATGGCAGTCTGCACGTCACCTACCGGCCCAGCATCAGCACCCCCTCTTTTGCCTCCAAGTCCCCTTCCCACCCCACCCAGGGCCATCCCAGGAGGACATCTCAGAGGAGGGATAGCCTGAGGCTGGCTGTCTGGTTCCTCCCTTTTCCCCTCCCTCTCTCTCTGGGGACAGGCAAGTGGCAGAGGGAACTCTTGAAGGGTCTGAGCAGGACACCCTGTCAACCTCTGTCAACTTGAGCCCAGTACCCATGGCCATGGAACCCATACAGGGCCCAACCCGTGTCCTTTAGGGGAAGACACTGAGGCCAGAGATGAATGGCGTTGCCCCCTGGTGACAGCTGTTTCACCGCAGGACTAGAATCTGGGGCTCCTGAAACCCTATCTTGTGCCCATCTGGCTACAGCAGTGGCCCCTTGCCTGGTTCTGGGATGCCTGGAAGCCCTGGGACAACCTCGGGGTGCAAGGCAGGGATGGGGTGACACAGAAATGGTCAGGGTGAGAGTGAGAGCGGGGATGTCAGGCATTTGTCCTTGCCATGAAAAGAAGGCCTGGACATTCGGTGGGAAGTGACCAGAGGCACATCTATGAAGTAAGGACAGACCCCGACGTCAACCAAGCACCTGCTGTATGCCAGGGACCCTGGCAAGTCTGAGCTCCTACCAACTCTTTTGAGAGAAGAAGGAGGCTTAGAGAGACTAACTTGGAGGCACCCCAAAGTCTCAGCTCTTCTCCTTAAATATACTCATGGAGGGAAGGAGAGGGTGATGGGCATGAGGCTGAGTCCAGGAAGAGGGTGCCCCCACCCAGGCCCCCCAGGAAGCAGCCATCCCATGGGCCTGGGCAGAGCCAGGAGAGGAGGCGAGGCGGGGGCTCGCTCACCGTGTCCAGCAGCAGCATGGTGTGACAGGAGCTGGAGGACAACGGACAGCAGGCAGAGAGTTCCGGCCGCCGGTCTCGACATCAGAGCTTGGAGGGCAGTGCACCTGTTATCCACCCTTGGGAGAACAGGCAAAATGACTGTCAGCCAAAGAACCCCAGTAATAAATGGGCTCTGGAGCCCTTTGATCCCTGAGACACTGGAGAACTGGGGCCAGCCCACCTGAGTCAGTGCTAGGAGTTTCTCTCATGACGTGCAGTGGGGGTGTGTGCGTGCAGATTTTATTTCGGGCCAAAGGGCAGACGGAGGGGAGCCCTTCCCTCTCCAGGCAGCACACAAGTATGTGGGCCATCAGATTTTTCACCCCAATAGAGGGAGAGGCACAGGGGCCAGAAGCATCCTGGGAGGATGGAGAAGACCTGTGGAGGGAGGCAGGGGATGGAAGAGAAGATACTGGGCCTGAACCCCAGAGGAGAAGGGCACCCGTTGTTCAACTCCCAGTAAGGACACTCACCCTCCCTTCTTCTCAAGCTCTCTTTACTTGGCACTGTGTGTACTCCACCAGGATGCAAATCATGGCCACACCTGGGCTGGTGCCCAGCTCTGGGATAGCAGCATCCTCGGATTTATGAACCCAGAGATCTGTCTTTGAGTTCACAGGTGGGCACAAGCTTCCACAGCCATCTGGAGTGACCCTGTCCCCCCGCCAAGGTCAGCAAAGCCAAGTGCTCACTCCTTCGCCTTCTGCAGGCCCCCACTTCTCATTCCCGGGACCTGAGACCCACCAGGGATGCTCCCAGGCTCTTCTGCCACAGTGACCTCAGGCAGAAGTGGGCCTGATCCTGCCCCAGCCTGGATCAGAAGAGACAAACCATGTTCCCTGCCCAACATGTGGTCACAGGAAGGGGCTGAGAGTGAATGTCCCCTTTGCAGATCTGGCCTCTAATCCTGGGAGAGTGCTCTCCCCCAAGAAGAGCCCCCCTGGAGCCCCAGGTGGGGAGGCAGGCCTCCATGGGGGAGAAGGAAACCACTCACTGCTCTCTACTTTAAGCTTTTCTCTTTTATTGGGAGGCAAATTCCAGAGTGGAGTCACTGGAGCAAACAAAGTGGTTGGGGTGTCTGGGCAGTGCTGGGGCTCCCGGATGGAGGGCGAGGGAGAAGAGGCGGCCTCACAGCAGGGGCTAGGCCAAGCCCACCAGCTCTGAGCAGGACCACCTTGGGTCCTGAGGTCTCTTTCCTTTTGACCAATGGGGGAGGTGGGTGAGCCGCACTGTGGTAGGCTCTGTCTGCTGCTGTCTTATCTTGGGTGAGTGGCCAGGGCCCCTGCCTTGCTCACTGAGCATCTGTCACCAGCCTGGGCCTCTGGATGTGGAGCTAGGGTGGGAGAAAGGAGGTGAAGCCAACAGGCCCTTCACCAATGGCCATATCCAACAGAAGTTACCTGTCCCTAGACCAAGGGTGCCCACCCTCCCCAGACAGCTCCAGGGTGGTGGGTGGCAGGGTGGGGGGAAGGCACAGCTCCTAGCTGGGAACGGCCCTCAAGACACCTCTGTGGTAGAGTCAATGTTCTTCAGGGAGGGCCAAAAGTGGCTGTATATGTTTTCAAGGCTGAATGGGTCCCGCTTCAGATTCTCACCTGCACAGAGAGGGGTCAGGCTGAGTGAGGCTTGGGGAGGCTGGAGAGACATGGGGGGAGTAGGGGGCCTTTTCCAGCAAAAGGGACAGGTTTGAAGAGTCAGTCCCATATGTTCCCCTCAAGTATCTGCACCCTCCCGCCATTGCAATTTCTATGATGTGACTCTGGAGCATGCCCGGGGAGCTGGCCTAGTGTGACAAGAGGACAGCCCCCTGACGTGTCTCAGGGTCAAAAGTCATGATGCAGGGGTGACTGGACAAGGGTGGAACAGGAGGAAGGCACTGCTCCAGTCACCACACTTATTCCCTCACAGCTATGGAATGCGGTGGGAGAGAGGAGGCGAGGCCAACACACCAGATCTTGGAAAGAGAGCGAGACTGGGACACGCAGAGCCCCCAGAGAGGGGAACCTTCCAAACAGTGGTACAGCCTGACAGGGAGGAGGGAAATGGTGAGCATGGGCCACACACAGATGGGAGCCACAGAGAGGAGCTAAGAAAAGGTGAGGTTTGGCAGGGGCTGCGTGGAGGCTCAGGGTCAGGAGGTTATGGCCTCCCACAGGCACACGGGGTTGGCTGCAGCATCTTCTCGGCCTTTCTCCACCCACCTAGCTTGGCCCTGGTGAGAAGTACCTTCCCAGATGCCCGTGTTCTGGAAGCTGCCAGGAATATCTTCTCCATGCCACTCTCGAGACAAATTGTATTCTTGCCTGCCAGCAGAAACACCCATGAGGAGCCGGGAGCAGGGAGGGGGAGGAGGAGGCCTCGAGGGCCCTGACCCTTGCCTCCTGGAAAGGGCTATCACGGCCAATCCCTGGGTCAGGGAGGGGCCTGTCCCTAGGGCAGTGGCAGAAAACAAAACAACAGTCACCATGTCCTGCCTGCCCTTCCCGCAGTGGGCCTGGGTTCCCTTATCTCTGAGATGGGAGTGCTGGACTAGGGCTACAGCACTGGACCACTCCCTTTGACAGTCAGAGTGGCTGTGTCCATTCATTTCCCTCCACTTTATAGCTGGGACAGCCACGCTGGACAGCTCATCCCCGGTGTCCTGGTACAACAATGTGGCTCTGTGGCAGCCAAAGGGTTAACACCAGGTAATATCCTTACAGAATCCAATCTCAGGATGGAAGTTCTTGGATGTGTTTCTCTGCGGAACAGATCAGATCAGATCAGCAGGCTGCCTTCTGCTGTTACCCAGAGCTGAGAGGGGCTGGGTTGCCATCAGGCCTTGGAACGCTGAGCTGGAAGGAACAGAGCCTTGGGATGTTCCAACTGTGGTGCCCCATCCCTGGGCCCGGGCCCAGAAACTCACCTATGCAGTTTCCTCTGGGACTGGCAGAGGAAGATGATGAGGACCACCACTGTGACCACCAGCAGTGCTCTCACAGCCCCCACGCTCCTGTACACCAGGCTCTTGCTGGTGCTTAAGGCACAAGTCTCTCCCCAGTACCTGTGCGTGTCCGAGGTCAGGCATCTGGGGACACAAGCAAGATCAGGCCAGTCCACTAGCATCCCTCACACCCAGTGTCCCAAAAGAAAAGAATGAACGGCAAAGCACAGGAAACTGGCTTTCCCTCCCAGAGCAGGCAGCGGTTGGGAGACCCAGGCTAGGAGGGTCCCCAGCACTTAAGGGGCAGCGAGGGGTGGGGGATGCCCTACTGCAGAGCAGGCTTCAGAATCTGAGTGCTGGATGCCTCATCCCTGACACCTGGTGTCCACCCATCTTATCTCTCGCCAGCACCTCGACTGGCCTGTTATCAGTTATATATTTTATACTTTATTTATGCTCTCCTGAACTCAGTACCCCAGCTCCAGCTAGAGGTGATAATGGGACTGTGCTAAGATATCAAAAGGAAAAGGAAAGACAGAGATAGAGATCTACAGATATAGATTTGGAAACTAGAACTTTCTTGGGAAGGCACTTGCTCAGTCCTAGGATGCCTACATTTATGACCTGTACCTCCTCCTCCCTCTGGTGGGGGGGGGGACACCCAGGCAGAATCAAGAGGGATGGTAGGGAGGAAGCAGTTTGTGAGCTCTGCCTGACTCCCTCTGCCTCCCCCTCCTCACCCCTGCTCCATGACTGCACTGGAGGATGTGGTCCTACCACAACAGAGAGTGGGCACTGGCCTTAGAGGGCTGGACACTCACAGGCAGCGGGGGCCACTTTGTCACAGCTGGCATTCACCCTCATGACAGTTCAGTTGCAATTTCATCCCCAACATGCACTTCGTGACACAGGCCAGCTTCCCATCCACTTCGCCCACACAGTAGAACTGGGCACAGTCCTTCGTGGCCTTCTGAGTGCACTGCTCTGGGGGTGAAGCGTGGGCAGTAAGCATCAGTCTGGTGAAAGCACTCCCAGCCACCATACTGAATGCCCACACTCTGCCCCCCAGCACCTACCACTCTGTGGAGCTGCTTACCCTGAAGGTTGAAGCCCAGCTTCACAGTCTCGTTCACGATAGTGGCTTCCTCATTGTAGCACAGATGTGAGGAGGCTGCTAAGCATGGTGGAAAAGAACAAAACACAAACACCGCCCTCTGCCCTTACAAGGGTCTTAGCCCATCCCTTGATGCGGCTGGGTCTGTAAGCAGGCAGAGATGGGGGCATTAAGTCTGGGGACAACCTGAGCCTGAGACTGGGAACAGCCACTAAGGGCACTGCAGAGTCTGGGGAAGGCAGCCAGGCCTGGCTTCTGGATCCCTGTAGGGAGGCCTCTAGAGTTCCAGAAAAGAGGAGAGATGCAGGGGCACCTGGGTGGCTCAGCTGGTTGGGCGACTGCCTTCGGCTCAGGTCATGATCCCAGAAACCCAGGATCAAGCCCCACATCAGGCTCCTTGTTTGGCGGGAAGCCTGCTTCTCCGTCTCTCACTCCCTCTTCTTGTGTTCCCTCTCTGGCTGTGTTTCTCTCTGTCAAATAAATAAATAAAATCTTAAAAAAAATAAAATAGGAGAGATGCAGGGTAGGGAGAGGTTGAGACCTCCCTCTGGGAGCCTTCCCATCCTTTACCTACCATCTTCAAGAGTTTTGGGCTAAGCCTACCTCTGCACGCTTCAGAATCACCAGAGAGCCTTTTGGTCTCATTAATAATCTTGACCTTTCTGATTTTAGTGAGGTTTTTAAACAGTTCCCGGAAATCGGAAGTATAGTTTGCCTCCATGACAATGTCATGTTCCACCACAATACTGCCGTTGCTAGAATCGGGACTCAGTGATTCATCAGTCATCCTGGGTCACCCCACCCTCCCAGAAAGTGGGGTCCACGAAGCAAGAGGGGTGATGAGAGATAATTAGTGGTGTGACCCAGAGGCAGATACATTCGAGACTCTTCCCTCCAACAGTTAACATCCTAGAGGGAAGCTGCAGAGTCAAATGATCTTAAGATTCCAAAATACCAGCAATTACAATAAATCCCACTGGGGGAAATTCACTCGTAAAAATGGAAGTCTCTTGGGGAAAGATGTGGCGAGACCGAACCCTTGGGCACTGTTGGTGGGAATGTCAAATGGTAGAGCCATTGTGAACGACAGTATGGCAGCTCCCCAAAAAATTAAAGATAGAATTACCATAAGACCCAGCAATTCTTGGTATTAGCCCAAAAGAATTGAAAGCAGGGATTTGAAGACGTATTTGGACACCCATGTTCCTAGCAGCATTATTCACAACAGCTAAAAAGTGGAAGCAAACTAAGTGTCCACCGGTGGATGAATGGATAGACCAAAAGTGGTATGCAGTACAATGCAATGTTATCCACTCTCACAAAAGAAAATTTGGACACATGCTACGATGTGGATGAACCTTGAGGACACTGCGCTAAGTGAAATAAGCCAGTTACAAAAGGACAAACACTGTATGCACTGTCTGAGTATTTTCACGAGTCCTAATATGAAGTCCCTTTATACGGATCATAGAGACAGAACATGGAATGGGAGCTGCTCAAGGGCGGATGAGGGGGACTTGAGAGTAACTGTTTAAAGGGCACAGAGCATTGGTTTGGGAAAATGACAAAGTTCTGGAGACGGACTGTGGTGGTGTGGTTGCACCACAATGGGAATGTACTTAATGTCCTGGAACTGTGCACTTAAAATGATTCCATCTGATGGTTAATGGCAAACTTTATGTTATGAGTATTTCACCACAATAAAAAATATTTTAAATTAAAAATTTTAAAATAGAGCCTGTTGGATTATATTTTGAAAACCAAATAAGCATGCTTTTAGAAATGAAGAAACATGAGGATGCTTTAGAAATATAATATTCCAACCCAGAAGCTCCCTGTTAGACGGCCAGTGGGGCACCAAGAGGTCTTAAGACAAGGTCTATTATCATTCACAGCCACTGTGACAGAGAAGTCAAGAATAGGACACAGGGGACAAAAACTAACAAAACTTTGTGCCAAAATGGAGATGGAAATAAGCGCTGGTACTAGGCAGGGGGTGAGGGTGGGGTAGAGGACACTGAGCCATGGAACCCCATGGGTCCTTGACAGTATGGACCTCCTGCTTTCCCTAATGGGTCAAGACATCCTCTAGGCTCCCTTCTCACGCTTCTGTCTACTTCTTGCCACTCTCCTTTGGGGGCTCTGCTTCTCCTCCAGACTATCCCTTAGATACTGGTGCTTCCCAGGCTTCTTTCCTGGGAAATGTTTGACCCTGTGCTGTGACCATCCCCAGGCCATCTGGTCTATTCTCACGGCTTCCAGCAATTTCTATCCAGGGAAACCAACACCAGTGTTTCTGCCACAGACACATTCTAGTACACATTTAACCACATCCCGCTCCATTCCTCAACCATCCAATGTGGCTGAGCCTTGGGCACTTGACACTCCACATGGCCCACTTATCATCTTCTTTCCCATCCCCATCCTCAACCTTCCTCATCTCAGTAAAGGGCACTCCACACCCCCAGTGGCCCAGAAATCTGGTGTCATTCCTCCTTCTCCCCAAACACACATCAGATCCCTATGATCCACTGGTCTTGCTTCCTAAATACCTTTCACACTGGACTATTTTTCTTCTGCACTGTCATGTCTCTGGTCCAGGTCACTATAATCTCCATCTCCTATTCACCCATTCTCAGTCCTGAGCTATCTGAAGTGCAAATCAGATACCTTCCCACGAAGGCCAAAACTACTGATGCTTAAAGATTAAGGAACTTGGTGTGAGTCCTCTTTCCACCTCTTCTCCCATCATGACTTCAAGCTGCCAACTGTTCTTTATGTTTCTCGGAATCTACCCTCCTCTTTCTCACCTCTAGGTTCCTCATCAACTCCCTCCACCTGGCTTATTCGTCCTCCTGATTCAAGCCTCAGCTTAGTTGTCATTGCTTCCAGAAATATTTCCCTCTACCTCACCGAGCTTGCATTCAACCTCTCCCATTGTACCCTGTGTGTGTCTTACCATCAACACTAACCACACTGCACAGCCATTTTGCTGTGTTCTGCCACTCTGCTCCATGAAGACCAGGACCATTGTGTTCCCTGCACCTAGCACAGGGTAGGTTTCAGTACAAGCTTGTTGAATGGATGAAGGATAAATGAATGAATAAATGAATGGCTGAAAACCTTCTGGTATTGCCTGTGGTCTGGGGGCTCCTCTGGTCCAGCTAGGTACTGATACTCATTCAAGATGGGAGAATACAAGAGAGCAGAGAGAGGGGGGTTTCCTGCGATCTATATATCTGACTCCCCTCATATTCTCACAACAGTCTCCTAATGATCACGCCTCTGTACTGGGGAAAGTCTTTGCCCATGTAAGCTTTATCCATCTGCAAGAAAAGAGGCTGCTGAGCTCAAATAGGCCTGGGGCATGCACCAGCCCATTTCCTGTCTCAGAGGCAGTCTCAGGGCCCCTTTCCCCCAGGGAACTCATGCAATTAGCTCTTAGAAAAGAAAGAGGAAGTATAAGGATGTTCCCTCCCCCAGGATGTGGGTGAGCTGGTACTCAAGGAAGGGGCCTCTCAGAGGACCCCCTCCCAGGACTTGGAAAGACTGAAGGGATCCATGGGCTGAGAAACTCCAAAGTTAGTCAGAATGAGCTCCTGTATCCCCAGTGACAATGGACATCTACACTGATGAATCTGGAATTTTCCTGCTCTTACCTGACTCTTGAATAGTTGAGTGAAGTTCTGGTACACTGGGGAGAATATGTTATTCAGGTCTTTTGTGAAAATCCTATTAGTCACTTTCACTGTCATACCTAAAGAGGAATTGACTATTCCTGGGATTTCTGTGGGAATAATCCTATTATGCATGTGATAACAACCTCCCAATAATGTCTTCTGGAATTGGTTAATTCTCTACCCACTGGTCTCATGGAAGCAGAGAAAGTGGGTAGGAGGGTGGATGGAAAGTCAAGAAGCAAGTAGGACTCACTGAAACTTCTGCCCGTCTCTGAACACCATGAGGAGCTAGTGGTCAGGATCATGACCCAGAGAGAGGCCAAGTGAAGGGCTCCAGAACAGGCTGGTTTAGAAACATCCTGATCCAAGGAGCAGAGGAGCTAGTGGAAAGGGCCCTGAAGAAGGCATTTGGGCCTAAGTAAATGTCATATTTTCTCCCCTACCTGCACAATGAGGCAGTGGTAGCAGATAATCCTTCCAGCACTGTCCTTCTACTTAAGTTGTGAGGGAGTATAAGTACAGTCTGAAGGTCTCAGAAAAGTTCATTACCTAGGAGGAAAGAGTCCACAGGGACTTGCATTGGTAAGCAAAGAAGCCTTGGGCACAGCCACACTCTTCTCCGTTCCATATGGTCCCATCCTGACCTCTACCTGTGAAGGGGTAGAATTCACATCGGTCATCATGAGAGCCCAGGGGGCAAAAATACTAATTCCCATTCCAGTTCCCATCCTTCAGGCATTGCGCTATAAGAGGAGGATGGGATCCTCAGCCACCACCTAAAGCCCCAGGGTTGGGGGAAGAGGAGGGACAATGAGGAAGAAGGAAACAAGAGATGAGCAAGGATGAGCAAAGAAAACAAAAGCCCTACAAATCAGAAAAAAAAAAGAAAGACAAGACAGAAGAATACTCACCCATGTGGATGACATTCACTGACAATAAGAAAGCACTAGAAGGCTGGAACAAGACCACAAAGAGGTCAATCAAAGCTGATCAGCTAACGAGAGAGAATGGGCAGGAGAGGCACACAGTATGACACACAAAAAGACTTACTTAGTGTCACAGCTGAAGACTGGCTTGTCATCACAGCTCTGTTTGTGCGAGTGAACAGGGGATGGAGAGTTGAAGAGGTAGTGAACCCAAGGACTGGAGCATGGGTAGAGCTGGGTTGAGTGGAAGACAGAGGAGGAGAAAAAACAGAAGCTATGACGGCTGAAGAAGAGTCAGAAACTGGCCTGGAGGAGAAGCCGGGGATAGCTGAAGCTGAAGAAGCACCAGGGACTGTGCTTCTGGAGCTGTTAGATATTGTAGTGTTTGGTGCCTCTGTGCTTCTTTGAAAGATAGTAGAGCCTCCACTGAAGGTGGCAGCTGGTCTGGAGATGACTCTATTTATAGAGGAGAAAGGTAGAGCTGATGGGGATGCAGGATGAGGGCTGTCCGTGGCAGAGGGGATGGAAGTAGAAATCATTGGGTTGGCAGAATCACTACTGGTGATGATGACAGTGGAATTCTCACTCAAGGTGGCAGGCATCTGTTCAGAGGTGGCTGGGGGTGAAGAGGAAAGGATGGGACTTGATGACGATAATGGACTAAGATCTTCAGTGGCTTGAGGGGCAGCGGATGAATCAGCTGTATTGGAGGAGTAAGTGGTAGTGGTGAAGGCACTGGATTCCTCAGTGATGGCTGTCATGGTAGTGGAAGGCAACAAGCTAGAAGTTGATGGTGCAGGACCCCCTGTAGGAGAGGCAGAGGAGGAATCCACAGAAACTATAGAATGAGACAAATCAGAAATGGTGTAGACAGCTGGCTGGTCCATTGTGGCTGTCTGTCCAGAGACCAAGGTTGTAGTAGATGATTCACCAGAGCTTGGTGAGGAAATAAAAATTTCATTGACCGTGGTGAAGGAGGTAACCACTGAATCAGTGGAGTAAGACTAATTAGATATGGAAGGTATGTGTGTGTTTGCCCAGAGACCAGAGTAGTGGAGATTAATACATCAGGACCAGATGGGGAAGAAGGACTTGCATTATGAGTAGTATAGAAGCCAGCCTGTGGAACTGCTGGATTTGATGACTCTGAGAGCAGTGGGGAGCCAGCCGATTCCACAGTAAAGGATGTGGGTGTTTCTTGATATCCACCTGCAGTGGAAAAAGTTTCACCTGAACTTGAAGTAGAAACAGAACTTGTGCTCTCTTGGGAAAAAGTCTTGTCCAAAATCACTGTAGGTATGGACATATCAGTGGTGCCTGTATAGACAGCAGACTCATCACTTAGACTTAAGGATGTATGTTGGGAGACACCTATGGTGGTAGAAAGGTGGCCAAACCTGAAGAGGATGCCGAACTTCCTCCAGATTTGATAGAAGTTTCAGAAGAAACAGTAGATTTGGACAAGTCAGAAACACTGATATATACAACTGACTCCTCGGTGAGAATCAGTGTGGTCGGTTCCGAGAGTAGACTTGGGTGAGAGAGGTCACTAGGGTTTGATGCACTTCCTACAGCTGTGCTGTGGACACTGGTGAGATTATTATATTTAAGGTGGATCCTGGGGGAAAAGTTGTTTGGTCATCACCAGAAGTGGTAAAACGTTCGATAGGCCTTGATGTGGACACAGAACTCCCATCCTCTTTGGTAAAGGTGGTTACAGGTGAGTCTGTGGGTATACAGGGATCAAAGACAGTGCTGTGGTCTGTGGGTTTCTGGGTGATGCCAGCAGCAGATGTTCCTGAGACAGCTGGGCTGGGGGATGCCTCCCCAGGGCTTCATGGAGCCACAGAGCCCCCTGGGAAAGCGGGGAATGGCGCTGGTGGCTCAGATGAAGCCTGCACTGTGGCATGGACCACTGTCTCCCCGGTGAGAGTTGAGTCCGCTTGCCCAGAGGCCAGCGTGGGGGTAGAGAGTTCACGGGGGCTCAATGCAGGGGCAGGACTCACACCATCTGTGACGTGGGAGGACTGGGTGGGAAACCTTGGTGAGGATGACTCTGATGGGGCGGTGTAGAAAGTGGACCCCGCAGCCAAGCGTGGTGGTCATTTGTCTGCCATCAGCGTGGGGAGTTAAGGGGTCGGCAGTCTCTGATGTGGAAGCAGACCCTTCATCCCCTCCACTAACGGAGCTGTCTGACATGACTGTAGGTTCTGATGAATGAGGGGTGCCTGGGTAAGCAGTGGATCCCCCCCACGGAGCCCATGGTTGTCTGTGCCAAGACAGAGAGGGTGGTAGACAGCGGGCCAGGACTTGAAGGGGGACCAACACTTCCGTCATCCGTGGGATAGGAGGTTTCAGAAGAAATGGTGGTTAGGGACAAATCAGACACAGGTGGGGAGATAGAGGGAAAGTCGTGAAAGATGTAGCACTGTGTCCCATGGTCAGGGAAGTGGTGGGAAATCCATCCTGGTGTGAGGAACTTGGAGAACCTGTAGTGTAGGAGGACACGGGGTATTCGGGTGACTCTGACACGCGTGAGGAGACAGTAGACTCTGTAGCACTGGGTGAGACTGATGGCCCTGAACCTAGAGAGGTGGCCAACATTTCAGTGGGACCTGATGGAGACACGTGACTTCCATCATCCCTGGTATAAGTGGTTGCCGATGAGTCTGGAGGTTGAGGAGAATCAGAGATGGTGCTGTCATCTGTGGATTTTCGGGTGATCACAGTTGGTCTCAAACCAACTGGGCTGATAGAGAAGTCTCCAGGCCTCGATGGGACTGCAGAACTCTCTCTGTCTGCACTGTGGGAAGGCTCAGATGAAACAGGTAATACAGAAAAATGAGAAATGGCAGCATAGGTGGTTACCACCTCTATGAGAGGTGTGGTGGTTTGTTCTCCATATGTATTGAGGGTATAGATTTCACTGGGGCTTGATGGGGAAGCCGACTTGCCTTGCCTGTGCCATAGGAATGATATGCAGAAAATGTCAGCGAGAAACCTCTGAGGTCACATCCTGAGACAAAAACATGGTCATTTGCCCATGATCACTGCTGGTGGTAAAAGACTACGCAGGCCCTAATGTGGAAGTGGGCATTCCATCCTCTTTGCTAAGGGTGCTGTTAGAGGTAACTGTAGGCTTGGGCATCACAGGTGCCTGGATACACAGTCGATCCTTCTGTGAGGCCTGAATCTGAGTTGAGACAGTAGAGGTGGTAGATAGATGACCAGGACTTGAATGGAATTCACTTCTATTTTTCCAGGTAGAGGAGATCACAGAGGAAACAGCTGATGTGGACAATTCAGGACTGCCTGTGAAGACAGAAGTCAATTCAGTAAAAGCTGTCATGCTGTGACCAGTGTTCACAGTTGTGGTAGAAAAGCTACCGGGACTCAAGGAATTAGAAGAACTTGTAGCATAAAATTAGACTGTAGCATTTGTTGGCACTGAAACGGCTGCGGTGACGATGGATTCCACAGACGGGAATGGGGCTGAATGGGGAGAAGGGTCACTAGAAGTCCATACGGAGGCATTGTTGGTAGAGGTGGCTGAAGATGATCCTGTGGGTTAAAAAAAAAAAAAGACATGATGCTGTGGTCTGTGAGTTTGCCATTGAATTTAGTGACATTGTGTCCTCGAGAGCTGGTCAACCTGTGTTACTGAAGCACAACTTCTCTCTTCAGAGGTACAGGACATATCAGAGGATACTCTATATTTGGACAATTTCCCAGTGATGACCTAGACTCTGTCCCTTCTGGAATATACTTAGTTTGTCACTAGATAAGGTTCTGGATGTTGATTGTGATTTATGACTTGGATCATTAGTTGTATGGTTATAGATTTTGACAAATCTGTATGGCTGCTCAGAAATACATATATTCTGCCCAAAACTGCCTAGACCTTCTTGCCTCAGTACTCTGGGACATGTTTATTTACCTGGGAACTCTGGCATAAATTTGAAAGGACATTTGTACTCACACCAAGCCCCATGCGCATTCCTTTTGCTCCTCACATTCTGTGATTTGCAGACCATGTAGTCACCTTGAGTCATCTGGCTGTTACTTACTCTGACAAGCCTCTTGGGTAAGCCTCTCTTACCCATCTCTTATCATTCCCCCACCACATCTATCCTAGCAGTTCTCACAGACCCAGGAGGAATAGGAGAGCTAAGGCACATTTCCATGGATAATTCACCCCCTGTCTGTTCTCTCCAGACACACTCAAGAGCTAGCCACACTATCACCGCTACCTGGCCACCCTGCGGCCCAAGTGAGCTCCTCCTACTCCTTGGCCCATAGCCTACTCAACAGACTATGGTTGTCTGAGAATAAGAGTGCTGGGACTGTACCCAACACCTAGAGGTCTCATTCTGTCATTTCTTCACCACTTGGAACATGTGATTTCATGTGTAGGACTCTAGTCTCCTACGTAAGGTGGGACTTTAATCCTGGCTCTTCTACCCTGCCTAGGAGATGAATAAGATCAAATATTAAAAGAATCTTTGTGACAATAGTGCCATAATGGCAGGGAGTATTAGGAATTCTACAGAATGATATGAGGGGACTTCCTTGAAAGAACAAGGCTTAAGGCTTCTTGTCCCTCCTGCCAGTCCCCCACCCTTCCCCAAAGACGCCTTGGAGTTGAGTCTTTCTCAGCTCTCATGAGGATGAGCCTTTGCCACTGGCAGGAGTGCCACGGAGGCCTTCAGGGCAGAGTCACCCTCTGCCATTCCAGGCACCTGCCTTTTCACAAGGTCCTGACAGTCACAGGGAGAGACCAGGAGCGGGATCAGGACTGGAAACCAGGGTAAATTGGGAGTGGACAATTAGTCAAGACAGATCATTCATATCAAAAGTTCTGGACCTTTGGTTTTGCAGACCACCATCAGAACATTTAGGGAACAGCACTATCAAGCCACTGAGGAATAAGCTCAGATCAAAGGTGTAATAATGCCTAAGACTTCTGGAATTCTACATTAATGAGAAAGACTGAAAAGATCGCTTGGCTGTTCTTTTAAGTCAGTCGACAACATTTGTTTTGCCCAAACCTCTTGCCTCTGAGTTAGCTTTTGTCCAGTTTGGCATGGTGGAAGTAGAGGGGCTGAGCTGGGGAGGCCGCCAAGGTAGGGAGCATCCCTGAGTCGTCGGTATGAGGAGGATCAGAGAGAGGCAGCACGCAGGGGCTCCGGTCAACACAAAGCAGAGGGTGACAGGGCTCAGAGTAAACCCAGGCCTGGCTGTAGGACCACAGAGCCGCCTACTCTTGAGGGATGGGCCACTCTGCCCTCCTGGTCTCAGAGGGTGCCTCCTCTACTTACTTCTCTAAAGCCCCCTTTGTATCTTACTCAGGTGACCACAGTCCTCAGCCTCCCTACCTTATGTGCCTGTGGGAAAGGCACTTCTCAACTCTGCCCCACCCTTGTCCTTGTAACTGCTGAGACCGTACCTGGGCCCCGGGATGGCCGACCATTCAGGCCCCTGCCCCTACTGGGACTCCTGGCCCCTCTGGTGCAAGGTGGCGGAGGTCGGGGTCCATATGAAGGGAGGTGAAAACAACCCCAAAGGGGGTTGAGGGGAGAGAGGGAACAGCCAGAAAGTAATATCTGAGCTGCCGTTTTCCCTTCTTTAAAAAAAGAGTTTTGTGGATTTAGGCACTATATATTTTACTGAACTTTTTAAGTTATAAAAGTAGACTGTTGTGCAAGTCAAACAATGAACAGACGCACATAAAGGCAGTTCATGGTCGTGTCTCTGGCTGAATCACAAAGAATGAATAGGGGTGGGGAGGGCTGGCATTTATTGGCCGCCTATCAGTGTCCCATATGAGCTTTATCACAATTGTAACTCAGGGGTTGCTTGCAGAACAGCCTACACAATCCACTGGCAGCCCCTCCCCCACTCACAGCAGAGTCTCTGCGAGCACTTCTGAGTGAATGAGTGAGTGAATCCTGAAAAGTCCACCAGACTCTTTCCCCTAATGTTTTAATGTTATCCTGCAAGGCAGGCATTACTGTTTCTGTCACTGGCGTTCCGAGGGTAAACTCTCTCCAAGTCTGACCAGCTGGAAGGCTAGAACCCAAGAGGGTAGAGAGACAAGTGGGGCAGAGGGAAGGCTAGTGAATTGGGTGTGAGGCCAGCTCTGGACTTGGCTAAGTAGTAGTGAAGAACATCCAGAAAAGGCCATGGTCTCAGCTGTGCCTTAAAAGCAGAGAGCCCTAAGGAGGAGAAGGACGAGGAGAAGGAGGAAGAGGAGGAGGAGGAGGAGGAGAAGGAGGAGGAGAACTGGAAGAAGGAGGAAAAGGAGGACGAGGAGAATTAGAAGAAGAAGGAGAAGGGAGCCCTGGAGTGAAGAGGTAGCAAGGGTAGAGGTGGGGAGATTGATAAGGACACGGCGGGGACATGGTGGGCCACTCAGGACCACAACAAAGGCTGGGACATCCACTGGAATGGACTCTGGACATCCTGCTGTCTTTCACCTTTATTCCTGGATTCACATCATTTAAATCACTTAGTTGCCATTCAATCTGTCCTTAAAACATCCACTTTCACAACTACAATTGCCTCTCAGGGTACAGTGATGAGCTCCGAGTATACAAATCCCTGTCCATCTCACCCAGCTGCCATCCCACCTTCTGGAATCTCTCATGTCCTTCAGGTTCCAAGATATCACCACAGCCTATTTGCCCTTCTCCCTGCTCCTGCTACTCTTCCACATCACTGTCTAAGAGGCATCCCCAAGGTAAAGGCTCTGCTGCACCTCTCCTGCCTGCGGGAAACCCCTTCTATGCTCAAGGCTTTCACTCACTCTTAGAAGGGACAAGGAGACAGTGCCCTGAACAGTGCCCTGGGTGAAGAGCTTCAGATCCCTCTAGCCCAGGATTCTAGTGGCAGTGGTGTCCCCAAAGGATGTGGCAGAGCAGGTGAGGCTGTCCTCCCCAAAGTCAAGCTCCAGGGTCAGGGATGCTAACCTAGGAAGCTGAGCAAAGGAAAAGCACAGCCATTCTCCAAGGAAAGAAACCCAGATGGTCAACAACAGCACAAGAAGAGAAAAGTAAATAAACCTTACCAGTAAGCAAAGAAATTCAAACAAGGCAAGATGCTACTGATTTTTACCTACCAAACTACACCCCTTCTGTGTATAAATGATCATGATAGCACGTGTTGACTGAGGCATTAGCATAGGGGGCCCATGGACTACACTTGGTATCAGATTTCCAAAGGAGAATTTGAAAACACACACCAGAGACCCTCGGCAGATTCATACCATTCTTAATGATCTCATTTCTAGATGCTGACTCTAAAATAAAGAAATCTACAGCAGATATTTTTTAAGTTTTCATACAAGAATGTTTATTATGTCATTATTTACTATAACAAAAAAAGGCTAAAGAGAAGAGTAAAAGATTGGTTAAAGGACTATAACCCTCCATAGAATGGAATATCGATCTGTCATTAAAACATTAACTGGGGCACCTGGGTGGCTCAGTCTGCTTAAGCGCCTGACTTTGACTCCGATCAGGATCTCAGGGTCTCAAGCCGAGTCAGGCTCTGCACTCAGTGGGAAATCTGCTTGAGATTCTCTCCCTCTACCCTTCCCACCACTCACACGTTCTCCTTCTCTAAACTAAATAAATATATATATTTTTAAAAATATATTGCCCATACAATAAATCTAAACCCATATTCAGAAATAGACAAAAATGCTCACAGTGTTGAGTGGTAAGGTTAAGTGAAATTTTCCTTTCCTTTGCCTATACCTTAATGTTCTCAACAATTTCTCAATGTTTCTCAACAAATATGCATTGTGTTCTAATGTGTAAAACATATATGCCATAAAAACCAAAGGCTAGGTTTACCCCAAGCCTCAGAAAACACAGGGACAATCACTCACGGTTAATGATTTCCAAGCTGGGATTCCCCACACCCTCGTGGTCAAAATGCTTAAGAAAAATGATCTACAGTTGACCCTTGAATAACATAAGTTTGAATTGTGTGGATCTGCCTATATGTGGACTTTTTACAGGACAACATTGTAAATATATTTTGTTCTTCCTTTGATTTTTCTTAATCATACTTTGTTTTCTCTTCATACTTTGCTTTTTTATATAATACATATGACAGCCAAAATATGTGTCAATTGACCGTTTATGTTCTCGGTAGGATTTCCAGTCAACAGTAAGGCTTATGGGTAGATATGTTTTGGGGGAATCAAGAGTAATATATGGATTTTCGACAGCATGGGTCGGCGCCCCTGACCCCTGTGCTGTTCAAGGATCAACTATATTTACCTGTGTTGTAGCCACAAAGTCATCATCAAAGACACCAGTTCTTTCTCCTACCAAACAAGCCAAATTTCCTACTTTCCTGTCCTGTTGATAGTTTTCATTGCTTCTTCATAAAACGTGTATTTAGATTTTTCTTTAAAAGATAAGCATTAGAGTAAGACAGCCAGTTTGCTGAACAAGCCTTTTACTTGATGGCATCCCTGGGGAAAAGCTCTAGAAAGCAAGTCTGACGACTACCCCCTCGAGATCAAGCAGTTTCCTCCTGCCACCTCCAAAACTCATCTGTGCTTGTGCTGCACTCAGTCAATGGGGTCCCCAGGGGCAGCCCAGAAGGCTGGAGTGTCAGTGGGACCCAAGAGCGCCTCCAAGACACGCCATCACACAATGGAAGGATCTAGTGCATTCTATTTCTCCATGGAAGATGGGGATCGATGATGCCTGCCATGACCACACTGCTCACTCTAGAATATTCTATAAGAGAAGCAGTGTGGGGGCCACTGGGATGTGCTTCAGCACCCCAGGCCCTGGTGTACTTTCAGTCCTGCCATGCAGGAGCTCAGTGGCGTGGGCCTGTCTCCTTTTCTGTAAGACCATTCCTACCCAGCAGATTGGCCCTCGAGCTGAGGCCTGGCCAGACCACCTTGGTTCTCTCATTTCCCGCTGCACACACCTATAAATATTCCAATTCTGTCCATAGTTAAGTATGGCTTTTTGGTTCTGAATTGATCTAAGGCCATTGAGTATCTATTAATACTTCCTTCTATGGGCGCCTGGGTGGCTCAGTTGGTTAGGCATCTGCCTTTGGCTCAGGTCATGATCCCGGGGTCCTGGGATTGAGCCCTGCATCAGGCTCCCTGCTCAGCGGGGAGCTTCTCCCTCTCCCTCTGCCTGCTGCTCCCCTGTTTATGCTCTCTCTCTGTCAAATAAAAAAATATTCAAGAAAAGAAAAGAAATACTTCCATCTGATGCAACTCCTCAACAGCCAACCTGCAATGCCACCTCCTCTCCCTGCAGCCTCCCCAAAAAGTAGGGTAGCAAGGGGGACAGAAGCAGCCTCCGAGGCCCTGCCTGCTCTCCTCCATCATTGGCCCCCCTCTCAGAGCTCCAACACCTGCTTGGGTTGTAGTCCTTCCTGCAGTGTTCCTATGGTTCCACCCAGTAAATCTGACTATAAACTGATTTATTCGTCATTCTTCATCCAGAGTACCGAACACCTACCCAGGAGGAGTCAGGCCTCCTGTGTTTGCTGAATGAGTAAGTTTATTACTTTCCATATAAAACAGAATTTCCTTTTAGTGGCTCTAAATTTATATTCTTTTTTTTAAAGATTTTATTTATTTATTTCACAGAGAGAAACACAGTGAGAGAGAGAACACAAGCAGGGGGAGTGAGAGAGGGAGAAGCAGGCTTCCTGCAAGCAGGGAGCCCGATGTGGGGCTCGATCCCGGGTCTCCCGGATCATGACCTGAGCCGAATGCAGTCGCTTAACCAACTGAGCCACTCAGGCGCCCCTCTAAATTTATATTCTGCAAGACTCAAAGGTTGTCCCTTTGTCTATTGTGAACAAATCTGCTCTCATCTTGAGCACACTCTTCTGGATTTTGTGCTGGAGCGTTTCCTGCTTCTGCCTTCCCCCTTGCTTGCCCCCAGAGCTCTGTCCCCTCAGGCCCCTGCCCCAGTGCCTCTGGGACAGACACTCCTACCCTGCTGCCAGCCCTAGGAGCTCCCCTCTCGCTCCCCATCTATGAACCCTTTAGAAGTTCATGCACACAAAACAGGACACAGGCTCCAGTCGTGTTGACCTACAGCATTGTCTGGCCTTTGTGGTCCCTGTAGTACATGGAAAATGGAGAATTCTAGACCATGCCCTATTGGCATCCACCCCTGAGGCCCGGGCCTGCAGGATGGCTATGCCCAGAAACTGCAAGGTCACCTCAAATGCAAGAGGTCTTCCAGAAGGCCATCAACCCCCAGAAGGAGGTTCCTGCCCTCCTACTCATACAGGGTCTAGGACAGTATACCCCGGTGACCCCACAGCCCATCATCAAGGGAAGTGGGGCTCTCACTGGAGTCACACCAGGATGGCTCTCAGGGCAACACAAGGGTCTGCCCCCACAGGTCAATCCACCCTGCTCAGGTCCCCTGGGGTCTCCAAGCTTCCACTTGCCTCTAAAGCCTTGGTCTCCCACGGGCACTCCCTTACACGCCCCCTAACCTTTGGGGGGTGTCAGTGCTTTTACTGCCTCTTCAGATTGGCATTCTTTCCCCCTACTGTTTGCTTGTCCAAAACCTCATCAGTCCTCACAGGAACTGGACGCAGGGGACAGTGCTGATTAGAAAGAAAACTACAGATGCCACCCAGGGTCTCTGAACTTTCATCTGAACCCCTCTCCGAAGACCCAGAATACAAGCAGGGGTGGGCAGGTGTTACAGAGGGCTGAGGTCCTTCAGTTCAGGGAAGGGGCAGTTCAAACCTTCTGTCAAAGAGGGACATCATGTTATTTGTTGTGTGGCCCCAGATATGTCACTCACCCTCTCTGAGCTTCAATATCCTGTCTGCCTACACTTCCTTACACAATGTGAGCTACCTGCTGTGAAATGAGTTTGTGAAGAGCAGAGCTCTCTGTGGATGGGAGGTGGGGGTCCTCTGGGTACCATCAGACCTTCTGGGGTTTTCTGGAATGGCCCTACTTGCCTGACGTCTCCACTCCTGATAGATGCTTTCTGACTCTGGCAGGCTAACAGGCTCACCGGGGTCGGTGCTATCTTTTTCACACGATACTGAACACCCTAGGAACAGGGGTCTCCACTTGTACTGGCGGTTATCTCTAACTCACGCCAAGGCGCACGGTGGCAACACTCTGCTGTTGGTGGGGCCCTTCACTCTCATCACCATCACCACTACCCCCTCCTTCTCCTCTGACAGGCTGACCAGACAGCGGCCTGGAGTCGGCCTAGGAGGGCAGGAACCGGCTGGACACCCCAAGGCTGACTCCGCCCATAGCTTCCTAGTCTCTGTATATGATCCTAAAGCTAATCTATCTAGAATGTCTACTTTCTTCATGTCCCTAAATCCACAGTTCACACCCACAGTCCCTCATCCTTTCCCATCAGCCTCTCCCGGGCTGCGCTGCTGGGCCTCAAACACGTCTGGGCAGGGAGAGGGCGGTATGTGAGGGCCCACGTTCGTGACTGGGGTCTCGGAACTCCCTGAGTGGGCTATCTCACTGCCATCCTCCAGGGCACCAAAGACTCCCTTTCTCACCCCCTGCCCACAACCCTACAGGGCCTTCAACTCAAGGGTCCCCCTTCTACCGGGAGCCTTGGGCTCAGTCCTCCAACACCCGTCACCCAAGTGACTGTCCTGCCCACACCTTCCTTCCGGTAGTTCTTCCTAGTCTTCAGGGTTGGGGTGGGTGGGGATCAGAAAGTCGGCTCTGAGTGAGGGAACCCACAAGAAATCAGCTTGTAACCGATTGCTTCCCAGAGAAATGTCCGTGACAGGTTCAACAAGGACCCCAGAGCCTGTGTCTCCCTCTCAGGCCTTCAGCTGTTTCTAACCAGAGTGGTTTTCCCAGGCGCCCCTGAGCTCAACCTATGCAAGGATGAAGTCGCTGGATGCCCGATCCTTCCCCCTCCAGCCCGGGTTGACAGCCCTCACAGTGCCTCTGTGAGGTGGGGAAAGACTCAGCTACAGGTGCAGCCCACAGGATGAAGGTAGACAGAGGCCACCATCTAGGCGAAGAAAGACTCCCTCAGGGAAAAGGCTGGAGAGGGGGAGCTGGGAGGCACCAGCCCTACACAACCCTGGGCTGGGGGCTTGGTGTAGTCCATCAATGGCACAACCACAGCCCCACCCCTTGCCCTGCTTCCATACATCTCCAGGGTGACCCCTTTAGCACCCTCAAAGTCAGAATGAGGTCAGAGCCCAGGTGTCCAGCTCGTTGGTAGCCCCCTCCCCTGCAAAGGGAGTGGGGGAAAAGAAGGAGGAGCCCTGCCTGAGGCAGGGACATATGGGACCCCCAGGGAGGGCCCCCCCTGGTCCCACTCACCCTGAGTCACTGTAGCAGGTTCCCAGAGACAGAGCCCCAGTGTCAGGACCCAGATCACCAGCATCTCCAGATGGGGCCCTGTCTGCAGGGTCTCCCCTCATCAGGATGGACCCAGAAATGAGAGATCCCAGGGAGGGATCAGCTATATAAAGGACTCCAGAGACATCTGCCTTGGGCTAGGGACACAGTGATGGGGCTAGGTAGACGTGTGTGGTGACCACAGGGAGTTGGCCAAAAGGGCAGCCTGTCAACCCTCCCCTCTAACTGAATGAAAGCTGACTGCTGACAGCCAGGGTCCCTCCAGTGGAAGCCAGAGCCATGGGTGCGGCCAGACAAAAGGGAGGGACAGGAGGCAGGAGACGTGAGAGCGGCTGGTGGTTAGCAAGGGGCAGGAGCCAAGAAGTGCCAGGGAGTGAGTAACTACAGAGGGAGGATGACAGTTCTGGAAGGAGCAGCCAGCCACAGGCTAGGTTGAGTGAAGGACCCTGCACCCCCACCCGTGAGAAACCCCTCTTTCAGTCTTCCTTCCCCTTCACCCACCTCAAGCTGTCACTATGTAAATTTCCAGTGCTTTCCCCCAGGCTTGTGACCACAAGTCCTTCTGGTGGGAGTCCCATTTGCACATGAGGCTTTAGAATCCTAGCTTCTACCCCTCGGCCACTGGCAGTCCCAGGGCAAAGATCCCAGGGGCTCTTCCCAAATCCCCACCCAAAGAACTTCATTCTGTCAGCCCCAACCACCCTCAGCTCCCACAACAGTGGCAATGGGAGGGCCCAAGCCCAAGCTTGGAAGGCCCTGGCTTGTGGAGACTCAAGGTTTCTGGGGAGGCCCAGCTCTCACATCAGCGCAAATGGCAGCTGACCCAGCCCGAAGCTCCCTCTGTCAAGGAGGAAGGGGCGAGATGACAAACCTGGCAGGCCCCCACCTGCTGCTGACCCAGAGGCTTCCCTGTTACCACCCACTCCATAACAAAATGGCCCCCAGTCTCTAGGAGAACAGTCACTGCCCTGAGGGCTTCCAAAGACCCATTCCTTCCTTGCTGGGAGACATCAGTGCTCCCAGGTCCTCCCACACATCCTCTGGAAGTCCGTGTTCTCCAAGTAGAGGTGCCATAAGATGAAGACAATGCAGAGCAACGTCTTCTACAATAAATGCTGTATTGTGTTCACAGAAAAGAACTGGAGGAAGGCTGGGGACTTCTGCCCTCTGAGGTTACTGCAGGGATAGGGGTGAGACCAGAGAGGAAAGGGGCTCAGTGGGGAAGGGTGGGCTTGGGTGAGGTAGTAGGGGACAGGGGAGAGAGGGCAATGAGGACAAAGGCCTGAGGGAGCTTCTGGTCCTCCTTAAGGCCCCAGAAAACTGGGATCCTCGGCCTTTGGGAATGGAGAGGAAGGAATGGAACCTCAGAATGGGGGGCCAGGGCCCGGGAAGCACCCAGCTTGGGGGCCCTGAGAGGCAGAGCACATCCATACCTGGCTGGGAATGGGGTGTGGAGGGAAGAGAGAGGATTTAAGACTGGGACCCTGGGATGGGGGGCTGGTAATTATTTAGGGCTGAGATTATAAGGAAGGGGGAGGGAACAAACTGAGGGAGACTTGGGGCTGGATGCTGGGGTGGGGAGTGATTTAAGAAGCTGGTTCATAGGGGGAGATTTAAGGGTGGGAGCAAGGCGTGCAGCAAGGAGTTACATAAGGAGAAGGTAGGAAGATGGTTACAGGTGCAGGTGGGAATGGGTGTCAGGATGAGCACAGGAGAATAGAGACTGAGGTCCAAGACCCTCAAAGGATGTGGAGATGGCGATCTGCGAGAGATCACATAAGCACAAAGCCTGACACAGGAAGGTGAATGGGGACAGAGATCTGACAGAGTGTGTCTGGTTTTCACAGTAACCATACAAGGTATCAGGACAAGTATGCTCTACTCATCTTACAGGGTTCCGAGAAGTCACTGACTTGGCCAAGGTCCCACAGTGCAAGAGGCTGGATCTGAACTGGGTCTCCAGTGAGTTTCACCCAAGTCAGGAGAAGGATAAGGGTCAGGGAGGTGATCTGAGTTTGCTCATGGAAACTGGGAGACAGAGCTGCCCAAGTCCCCAGGTCATCCCTTGCAATGGATGCGGTTCAGACAGCTTCTTCTCACTGTCTGGGGCAGGGTGGAGGGGGAAGGGCAGGGCTCACAGCAAGGACAAGACCAACCTCAGGTTTCTGGATATGCAACTGCCACAGCGTGTGTGTCAAAGAGGGAGTGAGAACAGGAAGCCACCCTGCTCAGGCTGGCTGGAAGGTCACTGCCTCCTGGTTCTAGCCCAGCTCCCTGCCCTGGTGGGTGGAGGGATGGCATCTGGACCTGGATCTGGAAGAGTTCCTTACCATCCTCCCCTTTGCCCCCTCACCCTCACACTGATGTCCGCATTCTCCTAGGCCACCTGTAAGTGCTCCTCCCTGACCAGAGAGAGAGAGAAAAGAGGAGGGGTGGAAACAACAGGTGGGAAGAGATTCAGAAGGGGCAGGAAAGGTGGGGAAGGTAAGGCCTGGCGGGGGACTCCTGTGCCCCCGGGGTCTGCCCTGCAGGGATGGCGGGCGCAGGACCTTCGCCCTTCTCGGGAGGTGCCTAGGGAAGCGGAGGCTCAAGCTTCCTCATAGGAGGTACACGAGGTACGCGTCTGCCCTAAGCAAGGGAGGACGTTGGGTCCTTCCTAGGCCGCAAAGTGACCAGGAAAGCTCCCGTGCCCCTTCCCCAGCAGGAAGGACTCACCTGTTCGGTTGTCCTCCAAGCCCAAGCTTGAAAAAGTCCTCAGTGTCCACATCCCAGATCTCAAACCATTTCCTGTCGTCGTTGCAGGACCTGAGTCGGGGTACCGTCAGAGCCGGGTCGCCCCAGCTGGGACCCCTTTGCCGCTCTCACCCTCACCCCCACAGCGCTCACCGGCCTCCACCTTGGTCACCCTCCGCGACCGCGAGCCCGCGACGAAGAGCCTCAGGGACGCCAGCAGCAGCAGCAGGGGCAGGGCCAAGACCCCCACCAGTTCCACAACCAGCGCCCTCCAGGCCACAGCCACCTTGCAGCGCGGGCCCGAGAACCAGTGCGGTCCGTGGAGAAGCAGCTGTAGCAGGGATCACAGGCCTCAGACCGTCACCCCTTCCCTCTTCACACCCCATCCACTCACGCCTGATGTAGACCGTGGTGGGCGGAGCCTCGAGGGACAGGCCAGCTGGTTGGCCGGGCGGGCTGTGGGCGGGGCTCCTGCGCATGCGCAGAGGCTCACCTAGCAGGCAGGACCGCTCCTCTCCACAAGGCACTGACCTTGCTGACAGTCGATGGCGTCGTCCCCCGCCGAAGTGCATTTGGTGACGCTGCGGAGCCGATTCTCCTCCACCAAGGGAAAATAGAAATCCTCATAGCCTTTGGCAGTGGCGCAGGACAGATGGCTGGGAGTGGATAAGGCGTTGCAGAAAGACAGGGATCTCATCCACTCTACTCCCGGGCCTGGTTATAATGGCTCTGAAAATATATGGGGGAAACTACATTTCCGAAGGTGGGGTGTCATAGACTAGACCCTAGGACTAAGATGAGGAGAGGGCAGACCCCAGGACCCTCACCCTCTCTTCACCTTCCCTGCTGGTCCTCAGGTGGAAGCTACTAACAAAGGCCAGGAAGGGCAGCCCTGCCTGGGGCTACATCACTTGCCTCCCTGAAAGGCCTCAACCTTGATGACAAGCTTGGCCACTGGGATTGTTGAGGTGTTGGACTTGATTGCCGTTTTGAGCAATGCCTCAGAAATAGGTTTACAGGGGCGCCTGGGTGGCTCGGTTGGGCGACTGCCTTCAGCTCAGGTCATGATTCTGGAGACGCGGGATCGAGCCCCACATCGGGCTCCCTGCTGGGCGGGAAGCCTGCTTCTCCCTCTCTCATTCCCTCTGCTTGTGTTCCCTCTCTTGCTGTCTCTCTCTCTCTCTCTGTCAAATAAATAAATAAATAAAATCTTAAAAAAAAAAAAAAACATATTTTCTATCACCCCTCCTATTTTGGCCACTGGGTTAATTCGTTTACAAGCCTGAACCCCTCACTCAATAGATAACATCAGCCCCATTTAAGAGTGATGGTCAGAGATCTCATAATGCTGGGGTGAGCAGTGGAGAGACTCCTACAGCCACAACCTTTGAAAGCAGGAAGTACCCAGACCTCTTGCCCACTCAGCATTAAACTCCTCCTCACCTTGGACCCAGAACATCTTTGTTCTGAGAGTTGGGATTTCATTTCTCAGCCTAGCTGGGCGTGCAGGGAGGTGGGGGCGGATTATGAAGATTCCTGGGTTGGAACCCTTAGACCCAGGAGGTGACCCTAGAGGTAAGTGAGAGAGTGGTCCACGGGCCTCTAGGTTGGGAAAGTGTAGGATTGGGGGTCAGGAACAGACAGCAGGAGACAGAGGGAAGGGAAATATAGAGGAATTGTGGGGTTCCTAAGGAATAGAAAAGAGAGATCCCTGGACCCCCATGCTGGGTGGTACACACCCACCCTTTGGGAACAATCAGGATCTCCCCAACCCAACCTTGTTAATAACAGTTGTGCCCAGGGGTGCCTGGGTGGCTCAGTTGGTTAAGCGACTGCCTTCAGCTCAGGTCATGATCCCGGAGACCCGGAATCGAGTCCCACATCGGGCTCCCTGCTCAGCGGGAAGCCTGCTTCTCCCTCTCTCACTCCCCCTGCTTGTGTTCCCTCTCTGGCTATGTTTCTCTCTGTCAAATAAATAAAATCTTAAAAAAAAAAAAACAACACAAAAAAAACAGTTGTGCCCAGAAACATGGGCTTGGTGGGGTCAGGGAGAGACAGAGGCAGAGTTGGAGGAGGGGACTGGGACCACAGGCAGAGATGCCCCAGAGAGAGGAGTGAATCCCAGGGGAAGAGGTGGAGCTGTCATGGAGAGAGCACCCCTGGAAGTAAAGGAAGAGTCCAGAGTGGACTGGAGCACCATGGCTGGTAAGGGGAGGGACGGAAGAAAAGTGAGGGCTCAGAACACTAAATCAAAGGGAAGAACACTCCCTCTGGAAAGAGGTTTGGCCCACTCTCCCTGTGCACACACCAACCCTTGCAACCCGCTTGGTCCTGGGTAGAGAACAGCACCAGATGAACCCAGCTTCCTTTCTCCCTAATACCTCCCACACCCAAAGCTCTGAGGACTCCCTCCTCCATCTCCCCTGAGGCCTCAGAGCCATTCCCCACACAGCCCTGCCCTAGAACATTGGGAAGGTCTCTGCAGCACTTTTCCTACCCGCCCCCTACCTCTAGCCCACATGGAGGCCCTGAGCATCCAGAGGAAGCTGAGGAGCCTGAGCAGCCGCATGAGCCTGGGGCAGTGGGTGGGGCAGGCGCCAGCACTGAGGGCAGCTCTGGGAGGCAGCCACTGTGTACACAGCAGCACCCAGCTGGAACTCAATAGACATGGGAGCTGCACAAAAGTTCACCTTTGCACCACCTACTTCACTTCTCTTCCCCGCTTCTCCAGGTAGCTGACTTCCCTGCTGTGGGAAGGACACCAAGAAGGGAGGACTAGCCCGGGAGGTGTCGGACAGAGAGAGCTGCCAGTGGCCCACCCAGAGGAGTTCCTAGGACCTTGCCTTTCCTCTTTCCTGCCCCCCACCAAGAACCAGCAAAACTGGATGGAGAATACACTTGGTCAAGACCTTAGACTCTGGAATCTAGGGCTGGCTCCCACAGCCTCTCAGTTTCAGTCCCAGCCTCAGCAGAGGGAGGTGAAAACTTGTTCTCTTCACTCTCTCTGCCCCTTGCTCCTCCCTCTCTTCACCCTTCCTTTAGCATGACTTGTGCTGAGATCCCATAATCAAAGCCAGGGGAGCAAAACCGCATTCATTGGAAGTCATTTGAATATCTGAGGTTCTGGGCCAGGTCCCAGAAAAGAAAATACAGATGACCAGTGGAAATAAACAAAGGGATGTTTTGATGCAGCAGATTAGCAACTATTAGGAAGTTTGAGTCGCTTCAGTGTTGGTGTTGGGAAAGATGTGAAGAAAAAACACTCTTACCCAGCTGGTGGGAGGGTAAGTGCACTGGGCTGCTCTAAAAAGGCAATTTGGTGACATTTATTAAAATTTTAAATGCACGCTCAAGGACCCAGTAATTCCACCGTTCTGTCTCTGTATTCAAGAAGTACTTCACAGAGGCATCCGCAAAGATGTTTATTTGCCATCCACCTCATTGTGATTCCAATAAAAACTGAAAACAGCACAAATATCCCTCAACAGGAATCTAGAATGACTATGGAATAGTCACACTATAGACTACCATGCTTGAATAAAAAAGAATAGGAAAGGAAAGACTCTCCGAATGGCTTGTTCAGTGAAACCAACAAACACAGTTTTGTTAAAATACACATACATGTATTTCCTATGAATACAGACACACACAGGTAAGTGCATTCAAAATTTGAAAGGAAAAAAAAACTCACCTACCCCAATAACAAGAGTAAGATTAATTCAGAGAAGCAAGAAGGAACCAGGGTTCAAAAAGATAGTCAGAAAACATTAGCTCTATCTGTAATTTTTACTTTTTCCTTTGACAAAGATTCTCTCCTTGACCAAACTGACCTCCCTGAGGCCTCTTCCCAACTAATCCTCATATATGGCCTATAAAGACTTGAACAAGGGTGACTGGGTGGCTCAGTCGTTAAGCGTCTGCCTTCGGGTCAGGTTATGATCCTGCAGTGCTGGGATGGAGCCCCATATCAGGCTCCCTGCCGGCGGGAAGCCTGCTTCTCCCTCTCTCACTCCCCCTGCTAGTGTTCCCTCTCTAGCTCTGTTGCTGTCAAATAACTGGAGCACCATGGCTGGTAAGGGGTAATCTTTTTTAAAAAGATTTTATTTATTTGACAGAGAGAAACACAGCCAGAGAGGGAACACAAGCAGGGGGAGTGAGAGAGGGAGAAGCAGGCTTCCCGCCGAGCAGGGAGCCCGATGTGGGACTCCATCCCGGGTCTCCGGGATCATGACCTGAGCCGAAGGCAGTTGCTTAACCAACTGAGCCACCCAGGCGACCCGATAAATAAAATCTTTAAAAAAAAAAAAAAGACTTGAACAATCACTAACACAGTTCTAAGAGCTCAAGGCACATCCCTAGGCTGACCCCAGCCTCCCTTAAAGTGCCTGCCTGAGAAAACTCAAGGCCACCAAAAGAATTTACTATTTGTCCCAGTGAACACCTGAAGATAAGGCTTCTGTCTCACAGCCTCTGGGAAAGGGTAGGAGCCTAACTTTGATTAAGCACCAGTTAGCAAACCCACATGGGTTTCACATAGACCACATCCCCTATTCTTCCTGTAACTGTTTACTCCGCCAGTCCCCTGAGACCCACTCCCTCCTTCCCCTCTCCTTCACTCTCCCTTAAATCACCCAGTGACCTCTGTGCAAACCAGAGTTCAGTTCATGCTGGACTCTTTCCTATTGCAACACTATGTTACTGATTAAAATATGTCCTTAAGACTTTAACTAGGGTCTGTCTTTGTTTATCCTTGAAAACTTGAAGATGATGTTATGCTTTTGAAGCTAATGTAAAAGTAATTTATAATTGGATTCTGCGGACACCTGGGTGGCTCATTTGGTTAAGCATCGAATACCATTTTGGCTCAGTCATGATCTTGCATTCATGGGATCAAGCCCCACATCTGGTTCCCCACTCAGTGGAGAGTCTGGAGATTTTCTCTCTCTTCCTCTCCTTCCCACTCATGCTCTCTTTCTAAAATAAATAAATAAGTAAATCAATCAATCAATCAATCAATACATCTATCTTTGAGGAGGAGGAGAAGGAGAAATAGAGGAGGATGAAGATTCTGGAGAGATAATGGAGTAGGAACCAGGACTCCATCTCCTTACCTAGATAATAACTGCAATTGCACCAGCAAAATCTGTCTGATGTAACATACTTTGATCACTGATTATAGCTTCTGATCACAAAGGTGCAAAGAGGCCAACAGCCATTCTTACAAGCCCTTCCCCTTTCATTTGAAATGAATTCCAGGGGATTTAAAAGGCTGACCTCCAGGCACCTGGGTGGCTCAGTGGGTTAAAGCCTCTGCCTTCCGATCAGGTCATAATCCCAGGGTCCTGGGATCAAGGCCCGCATCGGGCTCTCTGCTTGGCAGGGAGCCTGCTTCCTCCTCTCTCTTTGCCTGCCTCTCTGCCTACTATGATCTCTCTCTCTCTGTCAAATAAATAAATAAAAATCTTGCTCCCTGCAAGGGGAGTGAGAGGAAGAAGCAGGCTTCCCACAGAGCAGGGAGCCCGATGTGGGACTTGATCCAGGGACTCCAGGATCATAACCTTAGCTGAAGGCAGACGTTTAACAACTGAGCCACCCAGGCACCCGTAAAACAACTGTCTTGAGGATGTTAAAGAACTAAGGGAAGATATGGAGAGAATAAAAAAAATGAAGCATGAACAAAATGAAAAAATCAATAAAGAGATGGAAAACCTAAAAAGAAATAAAAAAGAAAGAGCTGTGAAGCATAATAACTGAAATGAAAAATTCATTAGAGGGATTAAAAGGTATATTTGAGGAGGCAGAAGAAAGAATCAACAAGGGGGCGCCTGGGTGACTCAGTTGTTAAGTGTCTGCCTTCAGCTCACGTCATGATTCCAGAGTGCCAGGATCGAGCCCCTCATCAGGCTCCCTGCTTGGTGGGAAGCTGGCTTCTCCCTCTCTCACTCCCCCTGCTTGTGTTCCCTCTCTAGCTGTGTTTCTCTCTGTCAAATAAATAAAATCTTAAAGAAAGAAGGAAGGGGGGGGAGGGAGGAAGGAAGGAAAGAAAGAATCAACAAACTTTAAGATCGGGCCACAGATTATTAAATCAGTAAAATGGGAAGAAAAAATATTGAAGGAAAGTGGATGGAGCCTGTGGAACCTATGAAACATCATCAAATGGAACAACATATGCATCCTGGGAGTCCCAGAAGGATAAGAGAAAGGGTCACAGAGATATTTGAAGAAATATTGGCTGAAAAATTCTCAAATTTGATGAAAGACATAAAAATAACCACCCAAGAAGCTCAGCAAACTTCAAGTAAGGTGAGGTCAAGGATACCTAAACCAATACACATTATAATTGAACCTTAAAAAGACAAAGAGAGAATCTTGAAAGCAGCAAGAGGGAAGCAAATTGTCAAATACAAGAGATCCTCAATAAGTTTATTAGCAGGTTTCTGATCAGAAACTTTGGAGGCCAGAAGACAATGGACTGATATATTCAAAGTGCTAAAACAAAAAACCTGTCAGCCAAGAATTCTATATCCAGTAAAACAGTCCTTCAAAAGTGACAGTCAAGACGTTCTCAGATAAACAAAAGCTGAGGGAGTTCATGACCACTGAGTTGTCCTTCAAGGAATGCTCAAAGGAATCCTCCAAGGTGAAGTTAAAAGACACTAGTGTTAACTCAAATCTGTATGGAGCGATAAAGATCTCAATAAAGGTAAATACATTGGGCAACTATAAAAGCTACCAACTTTGTAACAGTGGTTTGTAACTAATCCTTTTCCACATGATTTATGAGGCTAATATATTTAGGGGTGTCTGGGTGGCTCAGTCATGTAAGTGTCTGCCTTTAGCTCAGGTCATGATCCCAGGATCCTGGGATTGAGTCCCACGTCAAGCTCCCCACTCAGCGGGGAGTCTACTTCTCCTCCTCCCTCTTCCACCCACTCATGCTCTCTATTTTCCATTCTCTCTCTCTCTCTCTCTCTCTCTCTCTCTCTCTCAAATAAGTACATTTGTTTAAAAAGAGAGACTAATATATTTCAATTAGAAAAACCAACTCCTGGGGCACCTGGGTGGCTCAGTTGGTTGAACGACTGCCTTCGGCTCAGGTCATGGTCTCGGAGACCTGGGATCGAGTCCCACATCGGGCTCTCTGCTCAGCAGGAAGCCTGCTTCTCCCTCTCTCACTCCCCCTGCTTGTGTTCCCTCTCTGGCTGTATTTCTCTCTGTCAAATAAATAAATAAATCTTTAAAAAAAAAAAAAGAAAAGAAAAACCAACTCCTCTCTCTCCTACACAAACTTCTTTCTACTCCAGTCAGTAGGCTTGTCTCAGGTTCTCCTGCATTCCAGTGTTGGCCTGAACTGTTTCCCACACTAGGACTGCCCTATCTACCTCCTTTCCTCTTTCTCTCAGCCTGTGAAAATCCTACCCATTCTTTATGGCTTTACTTCTTTCTCTCTTCCTCTAGGAAGCCATGTGTGATCAGGAAGTGACCTCTCCCACTCTTGAAATATCCTGGTGTTTACTGCTGACAGCTCTCCCATGGCACTTAATTGTCATTTAGTGGCAGGTATTAGTTATTGGAATGCCTTCCCAGAAGGGGGAGGGGAATGTGACACCCATGAACCCTGAGCTGGGACCGTGGCCACTTTTCCCCTGAGCTAGCTGAGCCCCACCTAACTAATAGAGGAGACTTTTGGGGAATGCCTTCATGAGAAAGCTGGAAAGGAAGGAACACAGCAGCAATCCCCTCAGCCCCATGAGCCACTGTGTAACACTGGAGCTGGAAAACCTACAACTAAGACCCAGAGGTGGCTCCAGAAATGAATATGGTCCCAGCCAGAGTTTGAGACACACAAGAGGCCTGCTGGGGAGTGGGGAGACTGGGTCTGAGGATTGTGAGGTTAGCCCCATCATCAGTGATACCCACCGTTTGACTCCTTCCAGTACCCATACCTCACTCCCCAGGCCAGGTGACATTAAAATGCAGTTTGTGGAACAACAATGAGGGGTACTGGTCTCTCTCCAAGAGTCCACCATTGTCACAGGTACTTGGGGGGAAATGTAAACCCAGGAAAATACAGGCTGGTATCATCCTTCAAAAGCCAAGGTTTAAGGACAAAGTGTAAAGATAAGGCAGGGGTAGGTCTCTCCTCTTACACTGATGAGTGAATCAAGCTTGCTGGAAAGGTTAGGACAGGACAAGTGTGATCACTGTCCCTTCCACTGTGTCATAATCTGAATTGTGGTAGCAATTATCATGGATGGTGTCAGGTGGTAGGAGTCAAGGTACTGACCAGAGTTGTCTGAAGTCATGATTGCAGGGAGGCGGGGTGGGGAGGGCATCGATTTGCTTGACGGTGGATAAAAATCTGATATGTGGCTTTATGACAAGTGGGAGCCAGTGATGGTTGAGATATTAATCATGAGAGAGCAGGCAGTGCTGAGCTAAACAACCCTAAAGATTCAGTGCCTTGCCACAGCAGACGTTTCTTTCCCACTCGTGCTACCTGCCCATCCCATCATCTGTGTTGTTCATCAGGAACCCAGGCTGGCGGAGCAGCCCCTGTCTGGGACACTGCCAGCCCCACAGCAGTGGGAAATGACAGAAACCATGAGCTGCCTCCTAGAGCTTCTTTCCAGACATGATGTTGCATACCTTCCACCCATATTCTGTTGGCGAAAGCAAGTTGCATGAGTGTCCTGAAATTGAGGGACAAGAATGTAAAATCCTTCATCAGGGAGAGGCACTACACATGTGACGCCAAGCCTGCTATTACTGGTGCAGGCAGATATATATAATCCACCCCAGGGAGGGAAAGTAAACATGCTGAACAATAACACAATATGCCACAGCTAGGATCCTAGCAGTAGCTGTGATTTATGTTGATTAAGAGCCATCAGTGGGGCACCTGGGTGCCTCAGTCAGTTAAGCAGCTGCCTTCAGTTCAGGTGATGATCCCAGGTTCCTGGGATCAAGCCCCGCATCCAGCTCCCTGCTCAGCGGGGAGCCTGCTTCTCCTTCTCCCACTCCCCCTGCTTGTGCTCTCTCTCTCTGTGTCAAATAAATAAGTAAAAAAAATTCTTTTTAAGCAATCATTAATATAAAATTCAGGAAGAGTTATCGTGGAGGAAAGAGGCATATGTAATCAGTGAGAATCATCTAGGGAGTTCTTAAAGGATGTGATGTTCGGGGCGCCTGGGTGGCTCAGTTGGTTGAGCGACTGCCTTTGGCTCAGGTCATGATCCCAGAGACCTGGGATCGAGCCCCGCATCAGGCTCCCTGCTCGGCGGGAAGCCTGCTTCTCCCTCTCTCACTCCCCCTGCTTGTGTTCCCTCTCTGGCTGTGTTTCTCTCTGTCAAATAAATAAAATCTTAAAAAAAAAAAAAAAGATGTGATGTTCAATATCCTGAGCTGGATAGTGGGAACATGGATGTTCTTTTATTATTATTCTTTAATCGTGTGTGTGTGTGTGTGTGTGTGTGTGTGTGTGTGTGACATTTTCCTTATTCATTAATGAACACAGGTTTTTTTACCTGTCTTAACTACTGTAGATACTGCTACAGTGAACATGGGGTGCATATACCTTTTTAAGTTCGTGTTTGTTGCTTCCTTTGATAAATCTCCAGAAGTGGGATTGCTGGATCATAGGTCAGCTCTATTTTTAATTTTTTGAGGAACCTCCATACTGTTTCCATAGTGACTGTACCAGTTTGCATTCCCATCAACAGTGCCCAGGGTTCCTCTTTCTCCACCTCCTCGCCAACACTTGTTATTTCTTGTCGTTTCGAGGACAGCCATTCGAAAAGGCACAAGGTGAGCTCTCCTTGTGGTTTGGATTTGCATTTCCCTGATGGTAAGTGACGTGGAGCATCTTTTCATGTACTTGGCAGTCAACTGTATGTCGTTAATATGTTTACAATATAGAAACATCATGGGCAAATGTTTTTTAATATATTTTTCAAAACTTCTGTTTCCATGTGATACTTATTCCATGTGAAATTTTTCCCATGAATCACGCACTCACTCTCTCACTCTCTCTCCTTCCATGTGTGTTTTATGCATGCAGAGTGAGTCCTCGAACAAAACCAAGTATTTTAGCTCACACTGCTCAAGAACTTAAGATCACAAAGTGGCATTTCAGTTCTGTAATTAACTTTCTTGTCGGCAATTCACTTTATCACCCCTGCCTTCATATAGTTTCTATAAATTCATCACAGGCTTTATCATTTAATGCACTCTGGCTTGAGAAAAGGAAGTAGGGGGAGGGAGGGAGAGAGCTAGAGCCAGTTTCTACTCATAATATGACTTAATAAGCTGTTGTTTCTTATCCTAAAGAGGACAAAGATCATAATAAACTTAAGCGTGGGATTTATCCCGAGAAATGTTCACACTAACTTAGAGAAGTGAATGCCACTAGTTATGGACTGATAGGGTTAAAACAACAACAACAACAATAACTCACAGAAAGCTTGTGCAAACGCTTCTCATACAGTTGACTTCCAAAGATTGCATATAAGGGAGTCCACATCAGCTTGAGGAGTTTTCTAATGGTGCAACGAAGTGATATCAAGTGATATTGAAACTTACCATTCTCTGACATTTATTTCTCTCTGATCCAGTTTTCTTCCTAGAGTCTGGTGTATCAGGAAGTTCTGCTAACACAAGCCTACCCACCACAGTCAACCCAGGAACAGCTGTTGTTGTCTGTAAGTATGGAGGGTGGGTGCCATTAGTGTCAACAGAATACTGCCTGGTAAAAACACTCACCTAAACCGTGAGTGAAGCTCTGTGCTAAGCCAATGACCCGGAACTGTTTGCCGAGGCCATAAAGAGCCACTCAGTTTTTACTTCCTATGAGTTACAGTCTTGCGGCTTCCAAAGTCGGCTTTGCTTTGGTTTGGTTTCTGATTGGAAAAGTTACTTCTGTAAAGCACATGTTTTCTCCTAACATCGTCTGTTTATTTAAGAAATTCATGGGAGCACCTGGCTGGCTCAGTCCATAGGGCCTGCAACTCTTGATCTCAGGGTTGTGGGTCCAAGCCTCACACTGGGTGTAGAGATTACTTAAAAATAACATATTTTTAAAAGATTTTTTTATTATTTAACAGAGAGAAAGAGAGAGAGAGAGAAAGAGAGAGAGAGAGAGATAACACAAGGGAGAAGCAAGCTCCCCGCTGAGCAGGGAACCTGATGCGGGGCTCAATCCCAGGAGCCCGAGAGCATGACCTGAGCCAAAGGCAGACACTTAACCAACTGAGCCACCCAGGTACCCCTTAAAAATAAAGTCTTAAAAAAAGAAGAAGAAGAAATTAATGTACAATTCACCTTTTGGCTTTGGAGAACCTCAGTTCTTGCTGAGTTTGGGGTTTGGTTTTCTTGGGGGTTTTTTTTATCCTGATAGCTAGATCAACCTCTAACTTGAACTGTTTGTAAATGATTTTGCCCCCAAATCTCTGGAATGTTTTAGAAAGCAAAACTGGTTTTTCCTTGTTAGTGATCTTAAAAACTATGCTTAGCAGTTTTATCTATTAAAATAAAACTTAAAATACTACTAAATACTAGAGTGTCTGGTCGCTCAGTTGTTAAGTGTCTGCCTTCAGCTCGGGTCATGATCCTGGAGTCCTGGGATCGAGCCCCAAATCCAGATCTCTGCCTGGTGGGAAGCCTGCTTCTCCTTCTCTCTCTCTCTCTCTCTCTCTCTCTCTCTCTCTCTCTCTCTCTCTTTTAAGATTTTATTTATTTATTTGACAGAGAGAAACACAGCTAGAGAGGGAACACAAGCAGGGGGAGTGAGAGAGAGAGAAGCAGGCTTCCCACTGAGCAGGAAGCCCAATGTGGGACTCCAGGATCATGACCTGAGCTGAAGGTAGTCGCTTAACCAACTGAGCCACCCAGGCACCCCTCTCCTTCTCTTGCTTCTCCTCCTTGTGTTCCCTCTCTAGCTGTGTTTTTCTCTGTCAAATAAATAAATAAAATCTTTAGAAAAATACTACAAAGTACTGTTCTTTAAATGCAATCTTAAGTATCTATAGTATGTGGTCTTACTGAATTTGTTAAAGTGTGTATTTTATTTTAAAGTGCAATCTAAGATAAAATATATACTATACAGATATCTAGAAAACTGAGTTTGTGGGGCACAATGTTGGGTCACTAACTGTTCTGGATAACATGTATGTAATACTTTTCTTCCCTAGAAACTGCTCTTACAATGTAGTTCTACTTTGGTGATGTGAATGAAGACATATTTTTAAAAAATATTACCAGGTCCAGTACTATTCTTAAACTTTATACTACAGGGAATTTAGTCCAATGGGTTTTAAATAAAACATCATTGATTAGACTATTATAGCAAATCCTTTTTTCTCAAGCTCACATGGACCATTCACCAAGATGGACCATACGGTGAGCCATAAAACACACTTTAACCAATTTAAATAGAAATCATAAATATCTGCTGTCAGACCAAAATGCAATTAAAGTAGAACTCAATAACAGAAAGATAACTGGACAAAATCCCAACATATGCAGAGATTTAACCACATTCTTCTAAACACACACGTCAGATAAGAAATCTCAAGAGAAATTGTAAAATATGCTAAACTAATAGAAATGAAACACAATTTATCAAAGCTTGTCAGATAGGCAGAAGCATTGTTTAGAGGGAAACTTATAGCATCAAATGCATACCTTAGAAAAGAAAGTTCCAAAATCAAAAGGTATAGAAATAAAATAGTGATACATCTTACAACTTGAACATCTTAGATTCAGTGGAATATGGTACAGCAGAAAACAGTCTCTGATCTTAATGCAATAAATCTGGAAATTAATAACAAACCCATTAAAAATAAATCTTATCACCTGGAATTTTAAAACCCTTTCTTTTTTTTTAAGATTTTTATTTATTTATTTGACAGAGAGAGATCACAAGCAGGCAGAGAGGCAGGCAGAGAGAGTGGATGAAGCAGGCTCCCCACTGTGCAGACAGCCAGATGCGGGCCTCTATCCCAGGACCCTGAGATCATGACCTGAGCCGAAGGCAGAGGCTTTAACTCACTGAGCCACCCAGGCACCCTAAAACCCTTTCTTAAAAACTCTTAAGACAACGTGGAAATATAAACCCAAATTACAGAGCAACTAGAAAACAGAGATAATGAGAACAATGCACAAAAGGCTAGGGGATATAGCTAAAGCAACATTCAGAGGAAAATTCATAGCATGTATGTAATTCATAAAATTCATTTTATGAAAGTAATTCATTAAAAATGAAAAGAAATGAATTAAATATCCAACTCAGAAAAATGGGGGCCCTTAAATGAAAAGATGCCTAAACTCACTCATAATAAGAGAAACACAAGTTAAAGCTATACTTAAATACCATAGTACCTCTTAAATGAGCCATGATTTGGGAAAGAAGGAGGAGAAGGAAGAGAAGGAGTGGGAGAAGGAGGTGGGGAGGAGGAAGGGAGGAGGAGGAGGAGAAGTAGAAATGAAGGAGGAGGAAGGAGGAGGAAAAGAAAAAACCTAACAGGCTATGCTGGTAAGACTGTAGAAGACCTGTAACATTCATTGCTAGAGCACCACAAGTCTAGGAATTTATCCCAGGATTTACTTGCAACTTTACAAAAGAATTTATATACAAAGTTTGTAATAGCAAGTAAACTGAAAGCAATTTAAATATCCCTTAGTGTGGGGCAAATTAAGCTGAGTCATGTCCATGCAATGTAAAGTATGCAGCTTTTTATTAAAAAGAAGGAAAACAGGGGCACCTGGGTGGCTCTGTTGAGTGTTGACTCTGAATTTTGGCTCAGGTCATGAGATCAAGCCCAGCATCAGCTCTACTACGCTCAGCATGGAGTCAGCTTGGGATTTTCTCCCTCTGCGCCCCCCCGCCCCGCTATCTATCTATCTATCTATCTATCTATCTATCTATCTATATCTCTCTCAAACAGATAAGTAAAATACTTTTTAAAGATGGAAAACAGGGCACCTGGGTGGCTCAGTTGGTTAAGGATCTGCCTTCCACTCAGGGTGCTGGGATTGAGCCCCGTGTCAGGCTCCCCATTCAATGGAAGTCTGCTTCTCCCTCTCCCTCTGCCCCCGCCCCTGCTCATGGTCTCTCTCTCTCTCTCCCTCTCAAATAAACAATTTTTTTAAATCAAAAAAAAGGAGGAAAACAAGAAAGAATGAAGAAGTCTGTGTAGCAATGTGGAGCTATTCCTCGGTTATATTGGTTAAAAGAAAATGTCAAGATGCAGAAAGAGAAGATGTTACAATTTATGTAAAAATGTGGGGGGTGGGGTGGAGCAGAAGAATATCTATTGCCAATAATCACAATGCACAGTTAATAGATAACCCTGCTTCTGAGGATAAAAACTGATGTTTGCACTTTGTACCTTTTGAATTTTATGAGTTCATTAACAGTTTAAATAAGTAAAATGTAACTTCAAAAGAAATCCCCAGCCAGGAAATAACTTCTTTCCCCATCTTTTGAAATCCTTCAGCTCTCATTTCTGGACAGGGCGTCTGCCAGTACTGAAGAGCGGAGCTACGGTATCACAGCTGAACTAAAGGAGGGGGTCTTGTCCTAAACCCAAAGAGCCCCAGATGCTTCAAGCTAATACATCTCCCTGTTGGTGGTCCAAACCCTGCCTCCCACAGTCCCAGCTCCTCGCTTGGCCTGGTATAAGGAACAGGTGCTGCTCTACCCCCCTGCTATTCGGTTGGAACCCAGCCTCTTGGCCCTGCCAGCTCCCCTTCCTCACAGAGAACTAGATGCTCCCACATCCCCCATGGGTTCTCCAGAGTATCCCTGCTCCCCACCAAGTACAGGCTGCCAGGGAGAGAAGAGATTCCCAGTAGCCCCTCTGACAACTAAAAGAAATGCATATGTGGGGCACCCGGCCGGCTCAGTCAGTAAAGTCTGCGACTCTCAGTCTCGGTGCCATGACTTTAAGTCCCACATTGGGTGTAGAGCTTACTTTAAACAAAAAAAAAAAAGTGCACCCGTGCTGGAGAATCAGGGGCTTCTGCCTCAGGCCAGGGTGGGAGAGAGCAGCTAGGGTGATGGAAATGACAACGTAACACAGAAGGAAGGAGGGGAGGGTGACAAATGGGGGCGTGGAGGGGGCTACAGAGTTGCCACCTCATGACAAACTCTTTTCACTTTTCTTGAACCCCAGGTTCCCTGTGGATTTCATGCTCCCCATCCCCGCCAGCCCTTCAGCCTACTGAGAAGGGCCTAGGGGACAGAGTGCTCTTCCCTCTTGAGTCTCGATCACGAAAACCATGGAGGCCCAGGAAATGGAGTAGTCTGGGGGAAGGACATTTCCAGAAGTGGCCGGAGGTAGGAGGTGATCAGGGATGAATCAGGGAGAGGGGACCTGGGATTGAGAGGCCTGGGTGCCAGGCTGTGGGTCCAGGACAGAATGGGGAGCCTCAGCAGGCACTGAGCTCCTCCACAGTGGAGGCTGGGCATTCCACACCCTTGGGCCCTGGCCTGGCTCAGGAGGGCCATATCTTGCCTCTCAGGAGAGGTCTCTGGCTATGGGAGTCAGGTGGAGGTGTGAAGTTTCAAATGAGGAGCAGGAAGGGCCCCTAGAGACCACAGAGACAGTCACACATCCTTCTCCCCCCAAGCTGGGTATTCTGAACCTGCTCTCTTCCTTCAAAATGCTGGGGCAATGCCCAGGGCCTCTGGCCCAGACCTGAGGGAGGCCCGAGAGGGCAGAGGGACGGAAGGGCAGTAGGGGAGGGTGGGAGGCAGGGACCAAGCTGTCCAGGTAACACAGGATATCTGCTTCCACATTTTTTCTTATCTGAGACTAGGGGTTCATTTTCTGGAAGTCACAGAAAAAAAAGGTGAGTGACTCCAAAGCATGCTAACGCTATAACAGGTCAGAGTTCTCATCCACCGTCACCACTTAGAAGCAGAGAAGGAAGTAAGCAAAAACTTAACTTTGCTGGGCATCAGTTTCGTTTTCCTAACTGTTACGTCATAAGGATGAAAGAACAGGTGCATCCCCCCCACCCCGCAAGGCTAGAGCCAGAATTCAGTGGGATGACGGTCAGCAAAGTGTTCAGGCCTCGGGGTGCCTGGGTGGCTCAGTTGGTTAAGTGACTGCCTTCAGCTCAGGTCATGATCCTGGAGACCTGGGATCGAGTCCCACATCGGGCTCCCTGCTCGGCGGGAGACCTGCTTCTTCCTCTCTCACTCCCCCTGCTTGTGTTCCCTCTCTGGCTGTGTTTCTCTCTGTCAAATAAATACAATCTTTTAAAAAAAAAAAAAAGTGTTTAGGCCAGCGGCTGCTAAGCTACAAGCCACCAGTAACGCCACCGCGGACCTGACACTGGGTCGGGGATCTTTGCCAACCACACTCTGGCGTCCCCAACAGTGTGGCTATTCACCTCGGGGTTCCCCCTGTCCACAAGACCGCTAGCCATACAGCCAACCTTGCAGCGAGCCTGCATGGTCTCCAGGCAAGGTGGGGGATCCCAGTCACGCCCTCCCCACCTCTGCCCCAGGTCTGTGCCTGATATTTCCTGTCACTGCAACCACAGCCAGGTTCATCCAAGGGGAACCTCCACCTTGGGATGGCTCTCCTGGCTGGCTGACACCTATGGGGCAGCTAGGAGCGGCTGGCAGTGTTTTCAGGAGCTCCCTGGGTGTCAAACATAGAGAGTACTTAGTGCAACCTCACCAGCTACTTCTGAGAAGTCATCTAGCATGCGCTGCTAACATTTAAACTAAAGCCAGCATCAGGGTTGGCCAATGCCTGTGTGGAACCAGGATCGGAGCAGGCTGCAGGTCAGCACACCAGAGACCCTGTCAGGTGGACGCTGAGCTCTCTTCTGGGATCCTGAGTTCCTTTAAGGTTCTGACCCAGGGGCACATAAATGGTAAACATGGAGCTAAACGCATTCACGGTGAGTTACAGCATCCCTTTCACTCCTTTTGGGCTATTACAGCTCCTGTGCAGAGATCAACCTGAGAATTGTGGGGATGTCTGTAATTAATCAATCTGGGGCACAAGGGTATGATACCCCACTTGACCCTCTCCCTAGCCAGAGAGGGGATGAGGATAAGCCAAAGGATATTTGATGAAGTGCATGGGGAATACTGCAAACCAGTTACATATTTAACAGAACTGTGGTTTGTTTTTTTTTACAAAAAGATTTTACTTATTTATTTGACAGAGAGAAACACACCTAGAGAGGGAACACAAGCAGGGGGAGTGAGAGAAGGAGAAGCAGGCTTTCTGCCGAGCAGGGAACCCAATGTGGGGCTCGATCCCAGGACTCTGGGATCATGACCTGAGCCAAAGGCAGCCACTTAATGACTGAGCCACCCAGGCACCCCTATTTAACAGACTTGTGAAAATAAAATGAGGCTACCCAAGGACATCTGGGTGGCTCAGTTGGTTAAGCATCTGCTTTTGGCTCAGGTCATGATCCCGGGGTCCTGGGATTGAGTCTTTCATTGGGCTCCCTGCTTAGTGGGGAGCCTGCTTCTCCCTCTGTCTGCTGCTCCCCCTGGTTGTGCCCTCTCTCTCTCTCTGTCCCTCTCTCTCTCTCTGACAAATAAATACATAAATAAAATATTTTTTTAAAAAATGACTCTATCCTCGGGGCGCCTGGGTGGCTCAGTTGGTTAAGCGACTGCCTTTGGCTCAGGTCATGATCCCAGAGACCCAGGATCGAGCCCCGCATCGGGCTGCCTGCTTGGCGGGAAGCCTCCTTCTCCCTCTCTCACTCCCCTTGCTTGTGTTTCCTCTCTCGCTGTGTTTCTCTCTGTCAAATAAATAAATAAAATCTTTTTAAAAAAAGATTCTATTTTTTTTTTTAAAGAGTCTATCCAGAGACAGGCCTGTATAAAATACTCAAGACTAGGGGAAAAAAAAAAAGACTACAAATAGGATGGATGGGTGATTCCAAGCAAGAATCATGCATAATAACATAACTTGAATCAAGTGTGAATTTTAGCCCAACCTGCAGAAGGGGCCAGAGAATGCGGTGGAGAGAGGGGAGGAGAGTCTGTTGCATGGCTCATGCTCCCATCTCTTTAGGTCAAGGACCCTGCTTAATGGGGATAGGGACAGTGGCTTCACCAGGCGCCCTCTAGCCTTAAGTGGGGGGCATCCCCTGAGGACATCCGGTACCAAAGTCCCTGCCTTGTTCTGCAGGCGGAAAAGGTGGAAGGACCCGGGTCCAAGCTCTGCACCACCAGAGCCAGGCCATGCCCTCTTCGGGGACTCCTATGCCACCCCCACCTCCACCCCCACGTGCTCACCGGTTCGCAGCCTCGGCTGCCCCTCCTCTGGTAGCTCTGGAGGAAGACGCTGGGCGCCGCCACCTGCAGCAGCACCAGGCACAGAGCTGCGGTCCCGCCAGGCCTCCGCCCAGCGCCCTCCAGCGGATGGCCCGAGAAACTGCGTCTCCTTTGAAAAGTAGCTAGAGCAGGGGGTGGTGGGTCACAGGTCACAAAAACCAGAGTGTGATGATGTTCATAAGAGAAAGTGCGTGAGGGGGTGGCGTCGACCCCGAGTTTTAGAACCCCGAGAGGTTTTAGAAGTGTGTTTCAGTCCTGCACTAACAGAGGCAAAGGAAAGCATCACAGGGTTTGGCAGAGGATGGCTGTCCCCCAGCACCTGCTCCCTTTCCTCCTTAATATTAGAACAGCCAAATTTTAGGTGAGTACACAGTCTTCCAGAACAAAAACTACATCTCTGAACCTCGGACATAGGCAGTTATGACCTCACTATTAAGTTCTGGCCAAAGCAATATAAACCAAAGTGCTGTGTGTATGACTTCCAAGAAATATCCTTAAAAGGAGAAGTGATGATCTTCGTCAGTCCTTTTTCCTGCTCGCTGGCTGGAATGCAGATGTGATGACAGATACACCAGCAGCCATATTACACCATGCAGTGGAAGCTATGTGCTGAGGATGGTTAAGTAACAAATTCTGGGGGCGCCTGGGTGGCTCAGTCATTAAGCGGCAGCCTTTAGCTCAGGTCATGGTCCCAGAGTCCTGGGATCAAGCCCTACATCGGGCTCCCTGCTCCACAGGAAGGGTGCTTCTCCCTCTCCCACTCCCCCTGCTTGTGTTCCCTCTCTTGCTGTGTCTCACTCTGTCAAATAAACAAATAAAATCTTTTTTTAAAAATCTGTGCAAAGAAACCTACCTCATCCCTGACATTAATGGTGCTCTGTCCATCTTGTGTGGTCTACTTCTGGGTCTCTTTTACGTAAAAAAGAAATGTATTTCCATTAAATTTCATTAATACCATTATTGTTTGGTTTTCTGTCTCACATAACTGAACTGAATCCTAACCAATAAACAGAGGAGATAAACATCTTCTTTGTTAACAGAAGAGGGGCAAGGATGTAATAGAAGTAGTGGTCCCTTGTGTTAACAAAGGTTAGGGAGAAGCTCAAGGTAAAAAGAGGACTGTTCCTGAAATTTCTGTCCATGTTTAAGAACAGGCTCAAATCCGTGACTGTCTCCCTTTGTGGCCAGAGGGGGGTCCCTGTTAGTTCTTGCACCTGCTGACTGCACACAGCACCTTCTTCTGACCCACACACTCTCAGGAGGTCAGTTTAGATGGAATGTGAGGACATCGAGTCCAGCATAACTTCTCCTGTGATCCTCAGACCACCTTCGTGAGACTGCCCTAACAACTTGCTAAAATCCCAGACTTCAAAGACTCCACCAACACCAGATGGAGCAGTCCCTCTAGTGGTCCCCATGATTCTGACATACACTCAAGTCCGATCCACCATTTTACTTGTGGGGAACCTGAGGCCCAGGAAAGGCGAGTAGAACTCTCCAAAAGTCTCACCAACAGCAGAGCACTGTGCGAAAACCCAATAATCAGGACCACCAGTCCAAGGTTTACTCCAATGCCATGTGAATCCTCTGTCCTGGTTCTCTCAGGAGGTCCCTTGCTATTTAAAGACTGTCTGAGATGGGGCACAATTTGCATGGTCTCCTCCATCCTCACAATCCTGGGACAAACTGCAGGCTAAGGGACACCCCTGTGGCCCCTGAGCACATTTCTCTGGTTGGCTTGCAGCTGCAGAGCTGTGGCCGTACCTGCTAAGCAGGAACAGGCTCTGGATGTCCCGGGCCTCCACGCAGACTTGTAGATTCATGTGACTGGACATTCAGCTGACCCCTCCCTGAGCTAGGGCCTGGGGGAACACATCAGGGGCTCTCCAGTATCAGGCCACCCTCTTGAGATCCCAACCTACCCGCTACCAGCCCTGCCTCCCTTCTCCTCTCCCACTGCAGCCCTGCCCTGCCCTCCCCATGCTTGGGGGATGAGAAGGATGGTGTTGACATGAATGACTGCCTTGCTTCCTGCCCCAGATTGTCAAGCATCCTCAGATGTCATTTCCCCCTCCCTCTCCTGCTGGCTGAACTTCCATAGCCCACCCCTGACCCTAGAAAGAATAAAGCTCTGACTTCAGAACACTGCTTTTCCCTTACCTCCCATGGAGATCCCTCAGGTACTGCCCCACTGATGCCATGCCCAAGCAGGTACAAACTGCCTTTGTCCTTGCTCTCAACTCCAGCCCCTGCAGACACATCTGGGCACCTTTTCCCTTGGCAAAAGCCATTAACTCCCACACGGCTGAATATATGGTCTTTTTCCCTGGGAGATTCCAGCCCATCCTGGGTGCCCTGTCCTTGACTCAAAGGCAGATCGGGTCTGAGGTGAGCATTGACCTCACCAAGGAGAAGCTGGGTCCGCTCCTACAACATGCCTTTCACCTTCTAAGCCATGTAAGGTATCACTAGTTCATAACTACCTGGGCTATAAGCTTGTCACTGTCCTCTCTAGGAGCTCATGATTTAAAAAGTCAGGTGAGGCACCCGTGTGGTACAGCGCATTCTGGAAAGTGACAAGTAGACATGCCCCCATCACTACCAGGGCCTTTTACGGGCCCCAAATCCCTACTGCCTCAGGCCTGGGGCAGGTTTCTGCTCATTCATCACAGTTTGTTTTCATAGTTCTAATAATTTATAATGACCACGCTCAGAAACCTGCATCACGTCCTTCTCTTCCGCAGCAACACCGAGTGTCCATTTTTCTGTCCCCTACCTAAACCCACAGCCCTTATGCCTGCTCTTGAGGGAGTGGAACTGGGGACGTGGTCTGTCAGTGGGGAGCTCTCAACCAGTGGAGCCAGGACGTTGAAAGGCGGATGCAGGGAACCTCGGTGTCCACGCGGGGCATTTGGGGTGCCTGAAGAGAGAAGAGCGGAAAGCAGAAACGGTGGGAACAATCTCCTGTTCACGGAACCCCATCCCAGTCTCCGAGGCCCGAAGCCGCTCCCTGCCGCGCCATCTGGCGGCCGTCGCGCGCGAGCGGAGAGTAAACGCAGCGCCCCATTCCTGCGGGGCGGAAGGGCTTGGAGGGGCGCGCAGCTTGGAGAGCCGGGACCGCGCGGCCCGGGGCGGGGAACGCCTCTGGATTCGGGAGGACTCCAGGAACACCGCCAGGCCCCGGGAAGACCCGGGGACGCCAGACCCCAGCTGCAGCAGACAGGAAACGGCGGGCTGTGGCGCTGCGGGACGCTGGACGCTCCAGTCAACGTGCGCGCGCTCGCGCGCCACACGCAGCATCCCGCACCAGCGCGCGCGCGCACGCACGCCCCGGCGCTAGCCCGCGCGGGCCGGTCTCCCACGCAGAGGGCTGTGGGCGCCCCAGCCCAGTGTTCCAGGAGTGGAAGGCCTTTCCGAAGGGCGCACTCCTGCGGGCACAATGCTGCACGCTTTTTCCACCCTAACCTCGGGCATGCAGACGCCGTCGCGGCTGCACTGTTCCCATGGGTGACCCCTTGGAGGGCGGTCGTGTGGTACTTGCGGCCCAGGCCCCTCCAAGCAGGCTGGGGGCTCCCGGGCCAGGCCGCTCCCACCTGCCGGCCATGGCGGCCAATGAGAGCCTGGTCTGGTGATGTCATGCTCCGACCGGACCCTGGTGACGAAAGTCCCAGGTCACCCGTCAGGGAACCAGAGCAAACCCACCCGCGGGGGTTCCGGAAGTTTCCACTGCGGCAGCGGAGTGCGGCCTCGCCCCACAGCCTTGCGCGTGCCACCACGTTTTGCCTTCTGGGGTGTCCCCGAGTCACCTCTCCCTTGCCCCAGGGGTCTTCTTCCGTGGGGCCCCCCTTCATTTCCACTTGTGATCTCATGTTCTCATCTTCATTCCCACAGGTGTGCCCTCATCCCCAGGAATGTCCCACGTCACCTTTTCTCCGCCAGTACCACCCCGGACCCCTAAGGGGGTCCTCAGACACACTTTCACGTGCCAGTCCTCCCTTGCCACCCCCGCTGTGTCGTGGCCAAGGGTGTTCATTTATTCTCACCCCAGTCCTGCCTGAGGCTGTCAGTGTGTCCAAGTAAGTGTGTGTCCGTCCGTCTGTGAATGTCGGTCACCGTTTGTCTGGAGCTGTCACTGCCTGCGACGGTCCGTCTGCGTGTCTGTCTCCGCGGCTTCTGTCCGTCTGTCACTGTGGGTGTCTGCTCCTCCGATGCGGGTCTTTCGGTCGTGTCACCACGTGTCTGTCCGTCTGTCGGCGTCCGTCACTGAGTCCGTCCGGGCCCCCGGGGTCTCTGGGTCTCGCCTCTGAGGGGGAGAGAGAGGGAGGGGAGGTGGCAGCCGGGGGAGGCGGGGAGGGGCGGGGGCGGAGACAGTGGGCGGGGGCGGGGGCGGGCGGGGGCGCCGTGCGGCCTGGAGGGGGTGTGTGCGGGGGGCCGGAGGCGGCGGCTGTCAGAGTCGGCTCAGCCTGCGCCGGGGAACATCGGCCGCCTCCAGCTCCCGGCGCGGCCCGGCCCGGCCCGGCTCGGCCGCCTCAGGTGAGTCTCCCGCCCCGGCCGGGACCATCCTCCAGCCCGCGCCCCATTCCGCGTCCGGGAAAATGTGCGATCCCGGAGGGATCCGGGCCCCCAAACGGGACGCCCACCGCGGCCCCCGGGCCTGCCCAGCGACGCCCCCCGCCGCCCCACACTCATCCTTAACTCTTCCCTCGCCGCCGCCGCATACTTACCGTCGCCCGCGCGGGAGCCGGCACCCCGCAGGGCTGGCCGCCGCCTCTGCTCTCGAATTCCTGTGGGGACCCCCGAGCGCCCCTTCCCCCGCCCGCCCCCAAGTGTGGGGCCACTGGAAGACGCCCCCTGCTTGGGGCGGAACCCGAGCTGCGCAGGTTGCTGGCGCCGGGCTGACTCCCCCCCCATCCAGATCCTGCAACCCCAGCGCCCCTGCGCAGCGCTCAGCCGAAGCCCCCTCCGAGGCCCAGGCGTCCCCCTCCCACGGGGACTCCGTCTCTATTTTGGGGAAAGGGGAGGCTCAACGGAAGCCCCGAGTTATAATTAGCCCCACTCGGGTTTCCTAGTTAATCCCCAGCACCACCACCACCACCCCAGCCTCCGGGCAGCGGGGGTTGGCTGGGTGAGAGGTGACCGCCGCGAGAGGGGGGAGTTCCGAACCGGGGAATTTTGATCCCTTGGCTGGAGATGCCGGAACCACAGCAGCTGCTGCCCCAAAATAGCGCCCTCGCCCCTGCAGCCGGGGATCTCCGGAGCTCCGAGAACATAGGCGTCCCGGTTCGCCCTTCAGACCCCTCCGCAATGCCTGCGAGCCTCCAGACCCCCGCCCCAAGTTCCCGGCTCCGGACTCCGGGCGGGGAGTGCCGTCCTTTTCTCGGTCTCTACTGCCCCCCACTGGCGGCAGCGGCCCCCGCAGCATCGGATGGATGGGGGACTCGAGTCCTGGGGGACCGGGGCTGGCGAGCCTGATCTCTGAGGCTAGGCGAGGCGAGTGCGCAGCTGACCGGCACCCACGGGTACCAGCGCCCGGTGCCAGACAGGGGATGAGGAGGGGCAGGGTGGGACAGGATATTGAGTAAGCAGGATTTGGGGTACCCGGGGACCTGTAGCTCCCACACCCTTGGATGCCCATCCCACCCCCACAGGGCCCCTGGCCAACTCAAGGGAGGCTGCGCCTTCTCACCACTGCAAGCCTCCCCATCAGCACCTCCCTTCAGAGCGGAGGGCCCCGCCCCTGTCCGGTTCCCTGTGTGTGGATCAGGGCCTCTGGTGCCAGTGCCCTGGCTACTCTGGCTGGGCCCAACCCAGTCCACACAGCTAGGGGAAGGAGGTGAGGGTGGTGGGCGCTCTGTGGGGCAAGGGAAGGGATAGCTTCGTAGGCCTCATCTCTGTTGTCTCCGTTGGTCTGTCTGGGTGTTGTGTGTGTGCCTGATCGCTGTCCCCTCTTGCTTCTCCCTGTCTGCCTGTGTCCTTGTCTCTGCCTGTCTCCCTCCCTCCATTTCTCTCCACTCTACCAACCTGCCCCACCTCCTCTGCAGCTCAGTGATAACCCCTGGGCAAGAGCGTTACCTAATCTCCTGGCTCCTGGCAGCCTCAGGCCTTCACCCTCTGCCTTTCTCTCTCCCAGCAGACGCCTGCCTGCCCTGGCAGCCATGAGGCCCCCCTGGTGTCCCCTGCACACGCCCTCCCTGGCTTCCCCAATCCTTCTCCTCCTCCTCTTCCTCCTGGGAGGAGGGACAGAGGCTGAGGACCCAGAGCTGCTGGTGACAGTGCGTGGGGGCCGGCTGCGGGGCATCCGCCTAATGGCCCCTGGGGGCCCTGTCTCTGCTTTTCTGGGCATCCCCTTCGCAGAGCCACCTGTGGGCCCCCGTCGCTTTCTGCCGCCGGAGCCCAAGCGGCCCTGGCCAGGGGTGCTGGATGCCACAGCCTTCCAAAGTGTCTGCTACCAATATGTGGACACCTTGTACCCCGGCTTTGAGGGCACTGAGATGTGGAACCCGAACCGTGAGCTGAGTGAGGACTGCCTCTACCTCAATGTGTGGACACCATACCCCCGACCTGCGTCCCCCACCCCTGTCCTCGTCTGGATCTACGGGGGTGGCTTCTACAGTGGGGCCTCCTCCCTGGATGTGTATGACGGCCGCTTCCTGGCCCAGGCTGAGGGGACCGTGCTGGTGTCCATGAACTACCGGGTGGGAGCCTTTGGCTTCTTGGCCCTGCCAGGGAGCCGGGAGGCCCCAGGCAACATGGGTCTGCTGGATCAGAGGCTGGCACTACAGTGGGTGCAAGAGAATGTGGCAGCCTTTGGGGGCAACCCAATGTCAGTGACTCTGTTTGGGGAGAGTGCCGGTGCTGCCTCGGTGGGCATGCACTTGCTGTCCCCTCCCAGCCGGGGCCTGTTCCACAGGGCTGTGCTGCAGAGCGGTGCACCCAATGGCCCCTGGGCCACGGTGGGCATGGGAGAGGCCCGCCGCAGGGCCACACTGCTGGCCCGCCTCGTAGGCTGTCCCCCGGGAGGTGCTGGTGGCAATGACACAGAACTGGTCGCCTGCCTGAGGACACGGCCCGCTCAGGACCTGGTGGACCATGAGTGGCACGTGCTGCCTCAGGAAAGTGTCTTCCGCTTCTCTTTCGTGCCTGTGGTGGACGGAGACTTCCTCAGTGACACACCCGAGGCCCTCATCAATGCTGGAGACTTCCACGGTCTGCAGGTGACTAGTGGCTGGAGGGGATGGGGCTAGTTCCTCTAGGCCTATTCCCCCACCCACCCCCACCCACCTTCCCCGGGGATCCAGGCATGAAGACTCCTCTAGATCCAATTCCCAAAGCCCCGGGCTTCTGGCCCCATGGCCAACCCCTCCTTCCTGAGAGCTCAGATCCCAGGGTGGTCAGTGGGGCAGAGAGAAAAGGAAACATGGGTACATTTTCTCTTTCTCTCTGTCCCTTCCCCAACCTCCTACTCTCTTCCTCCATGGTTCTGGGGTCTATAACTATTGATCTCTCTGGCTCTTTGTCCATCTGTTTCTGTCTGCCTGTCTGTCTGTGCCCCCCTTCCCATCCCTCCATCCTGTCCCCCCAGGTGCTGGTGGGTGTGGTGAAGGATGAGGGCTCCTATTTTCTGGTTTACGGGGCCCCAGGCTTCAGCAAAGACAACGAATCTCTCATCAGCCGGGCCCAGTTCCTGGCCGGGGTGCGGGTCGGGGTCCCCCAGGCGAGTGACCTAGCTGCCGAGGCTGTGGTCCTGCATTACACAGACTGGCTGCACCCTGAGGACCCGGCGCGCCTGAGAGAGGCCATGAGTGATGTCGTGGGCGACCACAACGTCGTGTGCCCCGTGGCCCAGCTGGCTGGGCGACTGGCTGCCCAGGGTGCTCGGGTCTATGCCTACATCTTTGAACACCGTGCGTCTACGCTCTCCTGGCCCCTCTGGATGGGGGTGCCCCATGGCTACGAGATCGAGTTCATCTTTGGGCTCCCTCTGGAACCCTCGCTAAACTATACCGCCGAGGAGAGAACCTTTGCCCAGCGACTGATGAGATACTGGGCCAACTTCGCCCGCACAGGGTCAGCAGTACTGAGGGGAGGAGGGCCTCCAGGAGCCAGAGAAGCAAGAGAAGGGGATGGGGAGAGAGGAAGACAGACAGACAGAAAGGGCTGGAGAGGGAGGGAAAAGTTCACCAAAGAAAGGAGACAAAGAGGGAGAGAGAATGACAAAGGAGACTGGAGCAGAAAGCAGGATGGCAGATCCTGAAGAGAGGAGGTGAGAGGGGGTGGGAAGCGAAGGGAAGAGTTACCACCCAAGACAAAGAAGTTACCATAGTACTTAGGACCTTGCAATGTAGAGGACTGGATTCAGTTGGGCCAGTGGTACAATGCACATGTGTATGTACTCACACACCAGTTTACCTGTCAGAAGAAGGGGGCCTTTAATCTGACTTCACATGGGTGTTGTCAAACGCAAAAACAAGATGTTTGTAGAGCTAGGACTGAGCCTGCTTACAAAGTAAGGGCTCATAAATCCTAGGGGTGTTTTAAATGGGAGAAACAGAGACAAAGGTGGAGCAGTAAAGCCAAGGGAAAGGCAGAAAGAGGGAGGGCAGGAGGAAAGGGATGGCTCCAGATTATGGGGGGATCCGGGAGACCAGAAAGAGGGGTTAAAGAGGTGGAGGGAAGGAGGTGATGTGTTCTCCAGGGAGCTAAAGAGGGCACGGGTCAGGAAGCAGCCGGCCTCCTCCCACTCTCCATCTCCAGTCCACAGTCCCAAGGGCGGGCGGGGCTGGCTTGCCTGAGGCTGAGCCTTCCCCTTCCTTCCGAAGGGACCCCAATGACCCCCGGGACCCCAAAGTCCCACAGTGGCCACCGTACACGGCGGGAGCGCAGCAGTACGTGAGCCTGAACCTGCGGCCACTGGAGGTGCGCCGGGGGCTGCGCGCCCAGGCCTGCGCCTTCTGGAACCGCTTCCTACCCAAATTGCTCAGCGCCACCGGTATGCAGGGGCCAGCGGGCAGGGGCTGGGCGGAGGAGGGCAGAAAAGGGACGCGAAAAGAGAAAGGGAGTGGGAGCCGGCAGGGTGTAACCCCTCTCTTCTCCCCCCACCAGCCTCGAAGGCTCCCAGCACCTGCTCAGGCCCCGCCCACGGGGAGGCTGCCCCGAGGCCCAGGCCCGGCCTTCCCCTGCCCCTCCTTCTCCTCTTCCTCCACCTCTCCCGGCTCCTGCGGCTGTGACCACGGCCACTTACCACTCCGGCCTCAGGGGGCCCCTCCTCTAATGAGTGGTCGGAAAGTGGGGAAGGGCCCCACTCAGGGATCTCCGACCCAGCGCACCCTCCCTCCTCAAACCGAGAGACACAAAACTGGCCAGGGCTGGGAGAGGGTGGTGACCAATGACCCATCTCAGGGACCCACACGCCTTTGTTGTTTAAATGGAAATGAAAAAGCCAATTTTCTTTTTTTATAAAATTACTTGGAGCCGGAGCCTGGTGTCGGGGTGGAGAGGGAGAGCCGGGAGCTAGATAGCACCCCCTAGTGGGGCTATAACGGTCAAACATTTCTGTCTCTTCTCTTTTCCCCACCAACCCACGGATCCTCCCTCTTCTGATCCTTTCTGTCCTCCTGTCTTCCGGTCATTTTCTCCTCCCCCCACCCCTTCCTTCCCGCCATCCTTCTCTGGCCCCGCCTCCACTCTCATCCGTCCTCTGGTCTCCCGTCTTTCGCATATTCTCCCGATCCTCTTTCCACCGTCTTGCGTGTTGTCCTGCATTCTCCTTGTATTCTCCTGTACTCACGCCCCCCTCCCCACCACCATGCACGTTCCCTGACCTTCCCCTTGTCCTCCTCCAACCCACTTGCTGGGCGCCCTGGCCGCAGACACACTGGACGAGGCGGAGCGCCAGTGGAAGGCCGAGTTCCACCGCTGGAGCTCCTACATGGTGCACTGGAAGAACCAGTTTGACCATTACAGCAAGCAGGATCGCTGCTCAGACCTGTGACCCATTCGGGACCCCCACGTCTCCCCGCCCTGCTCGCCTCGCCCGGCCCCCCCTAGTTGTATATACTTATCTAAGGGCTGGGATATAACACGGAGGAGCCCTAGACCCTGCCCACCCACCCCCCTCGAGTATCCCCGGAGGCTCCCCGTCCTCTGCATGTCTCGGGCCGAGCCCCTCCCCTGCGGTGCCTTCGCCCCTCTGGGCTGCCAATAAACTGTTACAGCCATAGCAGTGTGCGCGACTAAGGAGCGGGGACCTGGCCTCAAACATCCGGGCTGAGTAGGTAGAGGGGCGGGTGCGAGAGCCATCCGAACTTGCGGATCTCAGTAGCCCGGCGGAGCGCGCCCACTCCCGCCACAGAATCCAGCCCCGCCTCGCCCCGCCTCGCCTCGCCTCACGAAGCGGGGCTCGCGTCTGCGCAGTAGCGAAGCAGCGCGACGGTGCATTGTGGGAGCTTCGCAAGTGGCGCTTTCTCCGCGGCTGCGACTCGAACCTTTGCGGGTGCGGGAGACCAGCGAGAACGTCGCGAAGAGCCGGTGCGCCGGTCCTTCCTGCGACTAAGGTCGAAACCCAAGGCCAAGAGGAGACGCTGGAGCCCGAGTTCGATCCGCGCCGCGAGGACGCATTTGCCCGGTCCCGGCCATCGCTGCCCGCCCTGGAGCCGCTGAAGGACGTCCACCTGGGCCTGGCCCCGCCCGGCCGTGGTCCCACTCGCCTGGCCCTACTCTCGGGCCACTACCTTTACTATCACTACGGCTGCGACGGCCTGGACGACCGCGGCTGGGGTTGCGGATACCGCACTCTGCAGACGCTGTGCTCATGGCCAGAGGGCCAGCCCTCGGGTGTGCCCGGTTTGGTCGCTGTACAGGCGGCCCTGGAGGACATGGGCGACAAGCCCCCCGGGTTCCGGGGCTCCCGAAGCTGGATCGGTTGTGTAGAAGCCAGCCTCTGCCTCGACCACTTCAGAGGGCCGCAGGGGCGCCTGTGTCACGTACCCCGTGGAGCAGGGCTTCAGGGGGAACTGGAGAGGCTTTATTCCCACTTTGCAGGGGGTGGGGGACCTGTAATGGTTGGGGGGGATGCAGATGCCCAGTCCAAGGCCTTGCTGGGAGTCTGCCTGGGTCCAGGCACCGAGGCCTATGTTCTGGTATTGGACCCTCACTTCTGGGGTGCTCCAAAAAACACCAGTGAACTACAAGAAGCTGGGTGGGTAGGATGGAGAGAGGTAGACACAGCCTTTGACCACAACTCCTTCTACAACCTGTGTTTGACCACCCGCAACTCCCAGAAGCAGCAGCAAGCCCTGGACTAAGGCTCAGGTGGAGGTGGTCTCTGGCCCAAACACACCTTACACCCTTTACTCCAAGGCAAAAGCTGCCTGGGCCTTTGGAGTCAATAAAGTGGTGAGGCTCAGCTAATTATGGTCCCAGTGAATCTTTGGGAGAATTTGGGGAGGTACATAATAATCACTACGGAAGTGCTTTTATTGGCAGTAGGGCTGAACGTACAAAAAAAAATTCTCAGCTGGATGGGAAGAGGCAGTCACAATTATAGATGATACCAGGAGTGGGAAAAGGTAATGGCTCAAAAGAAGTCCACATCATCTGGAGCATCCAGGTCACGGTATTCCACAATGGCCCGTGGGTCTCCTCGGACCATCCTGTGAGATAAGGAAGAGGTAAGATGGGAGGACAGTTGAGGGTCCTTGAAAGGGAGCTTGAAGAGGGCAAGAAAGCTTGGACATCTTAGCTCATTCTTACCTGTTCCGAGGCTTCCCGGGATAACCTCCTTGGCCTCGGAAGGCATCATAGTTCCCTCGGCCAGCACCATAGGGGGCATGAGGGTATGGAGGCCCTCCCGTGGGGACTGCAGGGCGGACAGCACCAGCTATGCAAGAGATCAATGTTGAGTTGAAAACCTGTGACCTCAACTATACCTTGGTTAAGCTTCCCTTCCTCCTCCCAATTCCTCATAGCCACTAAGCCCTTTCAAGTCTACCCCTATACTTACCTCCATAGCCCAAGATGGGGGGCCGGGGCTGACCATAGGGCATCAGGCCCTGAGGAGTCTGGTGTGGGTAGGGGAGTCCCGGGGTTAGGCCTGGGGGGAGTACAACATGGACAGGAACATGAATTACTGCGGGGGGGGGTGGGGAGGGGCAGAATGGGGAACAACTAACTGGCTTTTAGGAATACTGCCTGAGAGTGGGATAGGTTTTCAAAGGATTACAGGATAGGAGAACCAGGAGTCCTTGAATAGTCAAGGGAGGGAATATGGCAGACTCTCATGGATCGTATCTTACTCTGGGCAGGGCCAGGTGGCTGAGCTGGCTTGATCTCCGGCAGAGCTGGGCGCTTGGCATCAGTGAGAAAATTGTTAAAAAATGCCACCTCCTTCTTCACTTCCTCAATCTTCTCTGCATGCTTGTTGAAGATATGTTTGCGTACAAACTCAGGGCCCTGGGTAAAGAAAGGGAGGGTCAGAACAGAGCAAGCTATGTGGAAGGATAATCGACCTCCCTGCCCACCAATTCCAGAGCCAATGCCTCCCAGGCCAGAGGAGGCTTCCTGGCTCAACTCCCTCCGCCCATAGTTATAATGCACAGCTCCCTAACATCCCAGACCTTGAATTTCTTGCCACTGAGAGGGCAAAGCCACTTATCCTTGCCCAGTTCCTGGGTGTTAGAGGTGACAAACTTTTCCACTTCCTGCTCAGGGTCTTTGCGACCCATCTTCTGAGCCTCTTCCTCAGAAAGAGATTCTCGTACACTCAGCAGTGGGGTCAGCTTCTCCTCAAATGTCTTCTGCCACTCTAGCACTGTGGTTTGGAACAGAGAGGTCAGTGGGCTGGAGAAGGGAGCCAGAAGCAAGGAATAAAAAGGAAGGGATAAGGGGCACTTGACTATCTCAGTCAGAGCATGTGACTCTTGATCTCAGGATCCTGAGTTTGAGCCCCATGTTGGGCATAAAGATTATTTAAAAATAAAATGTTTAAAGAAAAAAAAAAAAGGATAAGAGGAAAGGATGGGATGGGAAGTCACGACTACCAGAACAGGTCTACGACCAGAAGCAGCTGAGGAGAAAAGGAAACCAAAGGGGAATCAGGAGTGGGGAAGCTGGGGGCCCACCTTCTCCATGACTGATGCGGTTGGGTGGCATGGGCCCCCGAACATGGATGATGCCACAGCGATTGGGCATTTCATCCTCATTGGGGTACTCGCAAGTGTTATAATAATCCAAGGAATGCACAATGCGCAAATAGAGAAGGAGTTTGTCTAAAACCTGAGAGAAATGAAAATCTGTGAGTTCCTCACACCTTTCTTGCCCCTTTGCTGCCCCAAGCCAGGAAGGACCTTGCCCGCTTGCTCTTGCTGGTACCTTGATCAGTTTTTCATCCCGCTCCACGTTGATTTCTGCCGGGTTCCCTTCCTTAGGGGGCTCCTCAGGGGGAGCCCCCCCACTGCTCCCCAGCAGTTCCTCCTCTTCTGCACTCACTTCCTCAATCAGATAGTCGGTGATATTCTTCAAGATTGGGTTCTGGGAGGGCAGACTCTGGGAGGGAGGAAGAAGAAGGGCAAGTGAGATGACAAGAGAAAACTCTTGAGGCAGGTAGTCCCAGAAGCTCCTCATCTGAAACCAAGAATCCAGGGTTCACTTGGCCTGTTCCCACTGCTTATTTGTTTTTTTATTTATTCTATCCTGGCCAATACATCATCACTAATGCTAGTCTGTTCTACTGGAAGCTGGAGGTGCTGCCCAGATACAGAGGATTAGACAAGGGCTCAATGTTACAAACAAGACCAGAGGTGCCCAGAGCAGACGACGTGGTATCGGCTACTTCTGGAGAAGTTCCACGGGGAGTCACTGACTGTTGGCAGAGGAGGTGTCCCAGGCTCAGAGGCCCAGAGCTGGGTCCTGTCATCCAGTGTATGGATCAGCTTGGCGGCCAGCTTGATGTCATTGCGCACTATCTGCTTGTGCTGCGTGATGCCGTTGATGTTGCGCACTCGGCGGGTCAGGTCTCTGTTCACACCAGGACTCAGCTCACACTCCCGGAGCTAGAGGGAGCCAACACAAAGCTCACTAACACTTGCCTAAGCAGCAGCAGCTCCAGGGACTGGCCCTATTGATAGGAGCAGTGACTGGACCATGAACTCCCCAAGAACAGGGGCCAGGAGGGACTAATTCAAAGACACCAGTATATACTTAATGTGAGCAAAGCATGGACGGACTGGGGGTGCAGAACAAATGAATCAAAAAACAAAGGAATCAGAGATTGTGTGCAGCGGAGAGAGCACACTCCCCCAGCCCTTACTCGGATATTCTGCAGGTTCCAACAGATCTCTTTGATGTTAACGCTGCGGTCAAAGGTCACCCAGCCACGACGGAAAAACCTACAGAAGAAAAGGTCAGCATAACCCTGGAGTGAAAGGGATACTGGCCATTAGTCTTCCCCCTGTTCCCTATCTCCAGGGTGTCCAGGGTCACTCTTCCCTCCATCCTCACCTCCTCTCAGGCTGGGGCTCTGACAGTGCCACACGCATGAAGCCTGGGTATCTTTTACAAAGCTGGAAAAACAGGAACAGAAACCTCACTGAGCATTTCAACGTTTCACTGCTTCCTCCAGTCCTCATGTCCTCAGAACCCTGGGACTGCCTTTGAATCTTTACTCAAGTTAGTTAACACCAATGAAGGGCTTAAGACTAAGAGCATTTAAAGGCAAATGGTGCCATCGGGGCCAGCCCACAAAAGACATGGGCCCATGAGAAGGGGCTTCCCTGTTGGAGAAACAGGTATTATGTCAAAGCAGAGTCCCATTATCTTCTCCCTGCCTCACCAGCCCCTACTCTCTACCACCAAAATGGAGCCTGGGTGCATCCCCCACTGCCGCTCTTCTCCACTCACAGAAATGATCTCTGCCCGCGATATGTTGGGTGCAATGTTGCGCATGAAGAGGGAGCAAGTCTTATGGAGGGGTCGAGGTTTACATTCCAACCCAGGAGTGTCCTTAGGCTTCTCCCTTTCTTCCTCTTTGGGCTTCTCCTTTTCCTTGAGTGCCTCTTCTATGCAGAAAGTGGTGGCAGGTGGAGATTTTTTATTGTTGATTTTTTATTGTTGATTTTTATTGTTGATTCTGAACTAAGAAGACAGTCACACTCCCACCTCCCCACCCTCATCTCCCAAAAGGCCTGTCCCTTATCAATTTCACCCACTCCCACCTCCCCTACCCCTATCCAGTAGGAAAAGAATGGCCTAGAAGTATAAAATAAAACCTACCAGCCTCCTCCTTCTCTTCCTCAGCTTGGCCACTCTCTGATTCCGACTCCGACTCGGACACACTGCCTTCATCAAAGCTGTCATCTCCACTGTGCTTCCTATTCCGCTTCTTACTACTCTGTGAGAGCCAGAGCAAGAGGAAAGGCAGTCAGGTAACCAGGCCCCTGGACCTGACACCGATCCCGTGGCAAGAGATACCCTACCTTTTTGGCATCTTTCTCAGAGTCGTCTTTCTTCTCTTCCTTGTCCCCATCACCCTCAGATTTCTTAGTTTTGTCATCGTTAGAACTGTCGTTTTCAGCCTGCAGGTAAAGACAATCCCAGGCCTGTCCACCTCCCCTTCAGCCTTTATCAGAAGGCCCAGCCCCTCCCTAACCCTCTACCTCTCCTAGACCCTGACCACGGAAGCTGCTCCATCATCCTCCCCAGGCACTCACAGGGAGCATGCAGCGCGCCCAACACTCTGACCTGTTTGCCATCTTCTTTCTTGTCATCCTTATCATTGGCCTTGCGCTCTCCATCCCCCAGACCTGGTCCAGCCCGGCCTTCCTCTTTCTTGCTGGGCTCCCCAGGCTTTCCTGCCTGCTCCTCCTCCTCCTCCTGCTCCAGGATGCGCAGATCATTCTCTGTCCCTCCTTCCATCTTAATCACAGCTACCAACAAAAGGAGCAGAGGTCACAATGGCATTGGCCTTTAGCCTCTGATTTATCAACTGACTTCTATTTCCCAACCAAGATCATGGTCAGCAAACACCCCCTTCCCCTCCTAATCCACACACCTGCATCCAGCATCTTGACAATGGCATCAGCTTTGTCTATGTCCAAGAGAAGATTATCAAACCAGCCACTCTCCATGAGGGATAGGAATACCCTCAGTCGGTTCTGCAGGGCCCCCCGGGCCTCCTGCCGACGCTTCCCCACCTCATCTGGGTGGTACTTGGACCGAAACCTAGGAAGCAAGTAGGGAAGAGATAAAATAGTCACTGGACGCCAGGGCCAGGACATGGGGAGGGGCCCAGGCAAGTCAGGGCTTAGCCCCCATCCTCTCACACCCACAAAAAACCATGAAAGCAGAAAGACTGGGGAGAGGGGTGCACTAAAACCACCCAATACCCCCAAAAGGAACCAGAGGTTATGCTTTGAGAAGATCTGGGGGAGAGTCAGGAACTAAGAGCTCTGGATTTGGGAAAAGCAATGACTACGGGGACGAGGCCAGGGTTAGAGAGGCAGAATGATTGCCCTGAGTCTCTGGGAAACACTAACTTAAAAAAGTGTAGTTTCCCAAAGCTTCCAAGAGGAAGGCTAGGAAGTAGTAGGCCCCAAAGAACCTCCCTCTTCTTGCCAACCCCAAACTTAAGAGTCATTAAAAGGACTGCTCCCACCAACTCCCTCCATCCCTAGGTGGAAGACAGAGGGAAACCTGAAATGCACCAGATAGGAAAAGCTAAAAAAGGCAGAAAAGCTTTCTCCCCCCTTGGGAAGAAAAGCAGATGGTGGAGGGACAGGGAAAGACCAAAGGGAGAAACTGAAGTGCCCTTATAACCTCAGGTACTGCCCACAGGGAGAGGGAGAGGGAGAGAGAGAGAGGAGAGGGGTGGAGGATTAGGAAGGAGCATGGAAAGGAAACATTTAAAACAGGACTTTGGGGGCGAGGGGAACAAAAGAAATGAGGAGTATGAGAAAAAGCAGAAAGGGAAAGTGTGAGAAAGTCCCAGAAATTGAAAACAAAGGGAAAAACTAAAGGCCAGAGAAACTGAAAAAAGCCAGAGGAAACAAGTGGTTAGGCAAGGAGCAAGGACAGGACAGAGAAAGAATGAAGAGTACATGAAAGAATGAGACCAAGACACTGAGAGGAAAGAGGGAACAGTGACAGACGAAACAGAACCACAAGTTGAGCGTGAGAGGAAAGGAAAGCCGCAGGCATCACCTCCAGGATCTTTACCTTGGCCGCTTGGTCAAACAGAGCTCAAGATTTAACTAGCCGCGCCCAGGGCCCATGCTGGCAGGTGGGCCACCGGCTGGCTCCTGGCTGGGGCGTCCCGGCCCAGATGCCCCACCCCCGCGGGACTCCGCGGTGGGGGCCCTGACTGACTAGCTGCCTGAGCAATCACATTCAGCTAAACCGCTGCATTGTGCACAGCAGTGCCCTGCCTGTCTGCCTGGCCGGGGCAGCGCAGCTCAGCCCAGGGGGCTCATGTATGGGCTGGGTATGGTGGGGGTGGAGGTGGGTTTGCTCCGAGCTCCGTCGATGAGCGGGTGTAGTTCCCAGTTCTGGCTCTTTTCAAGGAGGAGGAGCAGAAAGAGGATGAGGAGGAGGAGGAGCAGGAAGGGGGGAAAAGATGGTTGATTAAAATTAAAACATCCACAAAAGGAAAAAAATTAAAACTCTTTTTCTGTCAAACGACCCTGAGATCTTTGCTTTTTCTTGTCTGGATTCACTCGTTGCTTTTGGGAGAACACCACAGCCACACAGGGTCCCGGCGATCAGGGATGATAATGGCCCAATACCAGCAAGTGGGAAGCAGTCTGCTGCCCCAAGGGAACAGGTGGCTCTGGCCAGCTGCCTGGAGGTGTCCCACTCACTGAGGACAGAGGGGAAGCGAGGTGGGGTGGGAGGCCGTGGCAGACGCTGAAGTGAGGAGGAGAACCCATCAGCCAATGCTGTTGTACTTCCCATCCCCCACCCCCAGGAAGTTCTGGATTGGGGAAAATGGGAAGAGGACAAGGCTGCAGGCTCCACTGGCGGGGCCAGGGGAAACATGCTAGGGAACAGAGAGCAGGGAAATAGGGGCACTCACCACTCCTCATCTTTATGAGCCAAAAAAAAATCTTGCATCTGCTGCCTTCGAAAATCCAGCTTATAGTCATTATAGCGCTTTACAGCCTCTGTCTCATCCACAGAGTCATCCAATGACAGGAGAAACTCCTTGAAGGTCTTCATCACCGGTGGTGGCACACCCAAGTCTATCTCTGCGATGCTGCCCAGCCTGGGGGGGGCCCGGTCAGGAAGTCTTGGTTGTGGGGGAAGAGGGTGGGGGGGCGTGGGGGGGCCAAGGTAGCCAGCTGCCCCCTTCCTTTGCCCACCATGGCCACCACCACAAGCACCAACTGCTACCACCCCCACAAGCACTCCTCTTGTACCTAACCCACTTCCTGGCTCCAGCCTCTATCTTTGGCAACCCCAATCCATTCCTCAAATTTAACATCTCCCTTCTCCCAAGAACCCCAGAACCCCATGTCTTTACCTGGCCTGGATAGGCAGAACATGGTGCTGCATGATGTGGACGTCTGGGTGGCCCCAGGGCTGAGGGGGGCCATAAGTAGGGCCCCCACCCCCCCCAGCATAGGGCATCTCATAGCCACTGTGGTATGGGTCAGAGCTGTGCTCATCCCTGAGGGTGGGGGACATAAAAGTCAGAGAGAGAAGGGAATCATGTCTCTAGAGGACAAAGGAGGATGGGACAGAGGAAGGGGCACATGGAATGTGGTCTCTCACCCAAGGGTATAAGGAGATTTAAAAAAGATCAGTTTATAAGAAGTCTGAGAAAATGAAATGACAAAGTCCTCAGAGAAAGTAAAGAACACAGTCGGGGGGGGGGGCGGGGGGGAGGGCTCAGGAGAGAAGGCAGAGAAACTGTTGCCTCCTCACCAGTCTCGCCTCATGCGCTTCGGTGGGGGGCTGAGTTCGTGGCGGGGAGGAGAGAAGCGCTCTCGTCGATTCCGGTCATAGTCCCGATATTCACCCCGACTGCGGCGCTCCCGGCCACGGTCCCACTCTCTGGTGAGAAGAATGAGCAACAGTATTAGAGCACAGCCAGGCATGCTCCTGGACAGGCTCTTCCTATCCTGAAACACAAGACTAAAAGCCTACATTTATAAAATTATTCTCTAAACAGAAAAAGACCCTTGCCTACCACCATCACTTCAGCCATTACCCTCAAGTAGACTGCTCTCCAAGCCTGTTTCCTTCCTCCTGTTTCCCCGAGAGTGGGGTTATCAACCATCACCAGGTATCCAACTTATCAAGTATCACACTCACTGCTCCTGCAAGCTATTGGCTTGCTAATTCTCTGTCTAGGGCCTATCAAAGCTGTCCTCTTCCTTATCCCGTCCACAAACTGCCCCCGTCCATGTGCCCTGACCCTGGGCACTTTCCCTGTAACTGTAGCATCTGGTGTACCAATCTCTGCCACCCACCTCCACTTCTCACCTGTCAAAGCGATCCTCCTCAAACACAAATGTGATCATGCCATGCCCTTCTTTGCTAAACGACAGTACACAACACTGTTCAAAACCTTGGTTCCTGGTGTCATTCCTGCCTCCAGGCACCTCTACCCAACCTTAACCAAATAATGACATCCTTTGCTCTAGCCCAGCGGTTTTCAAACTTTTGGTCCTGGGACTGCTAGCCACCACACCTAACACTCTAAAATTACTGCAGGGCACCTGGGTGGCTCAGTTGGTTAAGCATCTGCCTTCAGCTCAGGTCATGACCCCAGGATGCTGGGATCTGGCCCCACATCATCAGTCGTCAGGCTCCCTGCTCAGTGGCGAATCTGCTTCTCCCTTTGCACCCCACTGCACACATACACACTCGCTCTAAGAATCTTAAAATAAAATTAAAAAAAAGAATCACAGCAAATTAAAGAGTTTTGCTTATATGCATTACATCAATACTGTACTCAGAACAATATCTATTAATTTTCCAGTTATAAGTCAACATAAGTTACATTTTTATGAAAAATAGATATTTTAAAAAAAAGTTTTTTTTTTTAATGTGAGAAGTACTATTGGGGTGCCTGGGTGGCTCAGTAGGTTAAGCGTCTGCCTTCAGCTTGGGTCATGATCTCAGGGTCCTGGGATCCAGCCCTGCTTCGAGCTCCCTGCTTAGCAGGGAGCCTGCTTCTCCCTTTCCCACTGCCCTTGCTTGTGAGCGTGCGTGCACGCGCGCTCTCTCTCTCTCTCAAATAAATAAAGAAAACCCTTAAAAAAAAGAAAGAAAGAAAGAAAGAAAGAAAGAAAGAAAGAAAGAAAGAAAGAAAACCACTGTTTTTGCATTTAAAAAATCTTTTCAAGGCCTGGCTTAACACAGACAGCTGAATTCTCACATTTAAAATTTTATTTATTAATTTGAGAGAAAGCGAGAGAGAGAGAAAGACTGCGTACAAACTGCGGTAGGGGAGCAAAGGGAGAGGGAGAAGCAGACTCCCGGCTGAACAGGGAGCCCTACACAGGGCCAGATCCCAGCACCCCAGGATCATCATGACTTGGGCAGAAGGCAGATACTTAACTGAGTTACCCAGGTGGCCCCTCCTATTTACTTCTACATTCAACCTGTTGTAATATATTGTTTGGTTGAAAAATATGAAGTAGGTGGCGCCTGGGTGGCTTAGTTGGTTAAGTGACTGCCTTTGACTCAGGTCAGGATCCCAGAGACCCAGGATCGAGCCCTACATCGGGCTCCCTGATTGTTGGGAACCCTGCTTCTCCCTCTCTCACTCCCCCTTGCTTGTGTTCCTTCTCTGGCTGTGTTTCCTCTCTGTCAAATAAATAAATAAAATCTTTGGGAAAAAAAGAAAAGAAAAGAAAAATATGAAGTAAATCTAGCCTCACAGACATGTAGCTGAAAAATACTTTTTTTTTTTTAAAGATTTTATTTATTTGACAGAGAGAAACACAGCCAGAGAGGGAACACAAGCAGAGGGAGTGAGAGAGGGAGAAGCAGGCTTCCCACCGAACAGGGAGCCCAATGTGGGACTCGATCCCGGGTCTCCGGGATCATGACCTGAGCTGAATGCAGTCACTTAACCAACTGAGCCACCCAGGCGCCCCTGAAAAAGAAATACTTTAATAAATAATCTTTTCGGGCGGCTGGGTGGCTCAGTAGGTTAAAGCCTCTGCCTTCGGCTCAGGTCATGATCTCAGGGTCCTGGAATCAAGGCCCCCATCAGGCTCTCTGCTCGGCGGGGAGCCTGCTTCCTCCTCTCTCTCTGCCTGCCTCTCTGCCTACTTGTGATCTCTCTCTGTCAAATAAATAAATAAAATCTTAAAAAAAAAAAAAAGTCTTTTCAGGTAACTGGGGATATTCTTTGCTACTACCCAAAATTTGACAAGAGTTTCTTAAAAGCAAGCTGCAGCACCAAATCTGAAACTGTATCAACAAAACTTTGTACTCCGCTACATTTATATCCATTATTCTGTCTTGCTCCTTGAGGGGATCTTGACATAGCTCATTACACAATACCAAAATATCATATTCATCAGCATTATACCTATCTCATCAAAGAAGTCTTAAAGTAACGGGAGGGGCGCCTGGGTGGCTCAGTCATTAAGTGTCTGCCTTCAGCTCAGGTCATGATCCTAGAGTCCCAGGATCGAGCCACACACTGGGTTCCCTGCTCGGCGGGAAGCCTGCTTCTCCCTCTCTCACCACCCCTGCTTCTGTTCCCTCTCTGGCTGTGTTTCGGTCAAATAAGTAGATAAATCTTTAAAAAGATAAAATTAAAAAAAAAAGTAATGGGAAACTGTCAAACTCACACTAGTAGTACAAGTTTTCCAAAATTTTAGTTTTCATTGTAAAGTTCCACTTCCTCACGAGCAACAAAGCTAACAATTTTCCTTGAAGTAACAGATTCCTAGTCTGTTTTCAAGAAAATACCAAATATCCAAGTATGATTAACTACTATTTGACAGTCTTTCATTCAGGTAAAAATGGCATCCCACCAAAAAGAAGTTAGCTCAACTCAAAACTCAATCCCACACTTCTTTAAGATAACCACTGTACTCCTATACTCAATATTAAGTTCTTTGTGCATACTTCCCACTCACCGCATACAAAGATGTATAGGCAAGAACCCAACTTAATAAAATTTAAAATTTTGCTGCTTCATTAAGGACATTAAGTGAAAGTGACTTTTTTTTTTGAAAGTGACTTTTCTTTTAACTGCTTGGTGCCACTGCCTTGATTTGCACTAAGACACCAGTGGTTTTCCCACCAATGCTATGGCACCAACAGTGCAAACATCAATATACTGAAAATAATAATCCTACCTTAAAATTGCTATAAAAATACTTCTAACACCACAGATCCCTAGAGTGTGGACATTTTGAGAAACGTTACTTTACTATTATTTTTTTAGAAGAGGAAAGGGGCAGCAGGAGAGGGAGAGAGAATCTTTCTTTTTTTAATATATATATATATTTTTAAGATTTTATTTATTTGACAGAGAGAAACACAGCTAGAGAGGGAACACAAGAAAAGAGAGAGAGAGAGAAGCAGGCTTCCCGCCAAGCAGGGAGCCCGATGCAGGGCTCGATCCCAGGACTCCGGGATCATGACCTGAGCTGAAGGCAGTCGCTTAACCAACTGAGCCACCCAGGCGCTCCGGGAGAGAGAATCTTAAGCAGACTCCATGCCCAGCAAGGAGCCTAGCACAGGGTGGATCCCGACACTATGAGATCATGACCTGAGCCAAAATCAATAGTCTGTGACACTTAACCGACTGAGGCACCCAAACACCTTGAGAATCACTACTTTAAAAAAAAAAAAAGGAAAGGAAAACTAGAATATGGACTCTTTTCTGCACACAATTTAATGTCCTCAAGTCCAAACTGTTGACTCCACCCATGCCTGGGTGGAAAATGAATTCCCATTCATCTTTCCAAGGCTTTTTAAGTGTCACTTTGCTGTGCTCTCTCCAACATTATCACCTCCTACACTGCTCCTCTACCTTAGATCTGCTCCTTCCACACTTCACCATCTCTATGATCTCTCAAATATACTCAACTGTAGCACACCCAAGGCCATTTTGCCCTCCACTCCGAGTCCCAGGCTATATATTATTTAAACACAGTAACTACTTCTTAGCCATTTTCAGAATTGAGAACACATTTGATTTTCTTCTCTTATAAAACACTAGGGGAAAAAAGCACCACATGGTCTCCCCATTGGAAAAATACACTGACTACAGACTGAAGGCTTTACTAAACTCATTTTCCAAAGTAACACTGAATGAATAAATGCTATTACAGTAAGTCATCTCAAACTCCCCCCATAATGTTTTGTGATACCCTTTAAATTAAAAAAAAAAAAATCATTTCCCTTGATTAGTTTATTGGAAACGACCTCAGATTCTCTCACTAGAAACACCTTAATGATATTTAACTTAAGGACATCCCAGAAAGCTAATGACTACCAATTAACCTAGCCCTCACTGCCCAAAGAACTCTTTCTGGTTTTAGGGAAGACAACTACAAGAAATTTAACCATATTCTGCCAGGGAACATGTCTGGTCTGACAAGCTCTCCAGTCTAGTCAATTCTAAAACATTACTTTTTTTCAATCAACTTTTTTCAGGAGTAACTTACAAACAAAACTCAGGCATCTCAAAGTACATGCATAAACATTACTTCCTCCTACTCAAACTGTGGACATTTCAAAAATCGAGCCATAGCGAAAAAAATCTCTGGCCAACATCGAATAGGTTGACCGACCTGAAACGGTCGAGTATAAACGACTTCATGTGGTTCACTCTACAAAATAGTAATAAAGGCAATGCAATAAGGGCGGAGTGACACAGACTGAGGCGGGGGAACAAAACTGAGGAAAAGATGTCTTACCGGTCATTCCAATCGTCCCCTCGACGTCTTTCATCTCTTTCCCGGGAACGGTCATAGTCGCTGCGCTCCCTTCTGAACTTATCCCTGCGCCTTCGGTCATACTCGTCATCGCTATCACCCATGGCGCGGTCTGAGGGGACCTGGAGCCCGGACAGGGGTGGTCACGGTGCAGAACAATGACGAGAGTAGGAAAGGCTCCAGAGCCGCTCCGGAGCTGCACGCCCGCCTCCCTCCGCCAAGGCGAGCCTTCCGCTGTCTCCGCCATCCTAAGCCCTCTTCCCGCCCGCCGCCCGAACCCGCTCCAGCCCGCCGCAGCCCCGGCTCTCCAGGCCCCGCCCCTCCCCCACCTGGGAGCGGTCGCGGCCGTTAGCCTCGCGATCCGGCGGGCGTTTTCCGGGAGACCTGGGCCCGCCTCTTGCTTCGGGCACGCGACGAGGATGGCGCGGACGATGAGACGGAGACGCGGACTCTTAGCGAAGGGGCCAAGGAGACCAGACGAAAGTGGGACAGCCGGGGATGGGCGGTCGGCGCGCGCCCGCCTGCGTCACCAATGGAACGGGGTCCCAGCCACAAACTACACCCCCGCGGCCTGAACTGGAACTTAAAGCACAGATCGAGTGGCTGAAAGCTCCCGGGGATGATGGGAAGGGGCGGGGACCGGAAGTCTCGCGCGTCTTCCGGGGCGAGTACAGCGCGGATGACAGGAATTACGGGAGCCGAGGTGGACCAAGCAGGGCCTCGGGACGGCGGGAGGGCTTTCTGGGCTTGGGGAAGAGCTTCCTCTGGTCGAAGGTTGCTCTCCGTTGGATGTGTACGGGGCCTGAACCAGTTCGTGTCCAGTTGTTGGCCCCCACCCCCCTGCTCGGGGAACTTCCTGCCTTCACCGGAGGCTGTTTCCCCCTTCTTCTGGCACAGGACATGGAGTTGGGGAGTGCAGGCCTTTAGCAGGACAGAGCAACCATTTTAAAGCATCTCCCACCATTTTGTGCTGCACCAGAGCCAGGCTTTATTGCCACCTTGTATTTACCACCTGCAAACACCTATTACTGCTGTTCTTCAACAGAGGCGCCCCATCTTGTAGGCAAAACCGTCAAATGTGTGTTCTCCCCAACCAGTACTTGGTTGGGATGGGTTACAGGTTGAGGTCTTGATCAACAGGCAGAGTCTGGCTTGCACCAGGTTAAATGCACCACCGTCCCGGAGGTAACACCAAGTCCTTGACCGGGTACTGGGGTGTAAAGGCTTAACAGGAAATGCTACCTCCTTGGGGCCTGGTGCTGCCTTACTCCCAAGTACGGAGAGGAGGGGTATCTTTACACTGAACTATGTTTGGAAGAGTACCTAGTGGCGTTGGGAAAAACTAGGTGTTAGAAGACCAGCCAGGTTCTGGTCTTGGTAGTGCCACCTGGGAAGCGTGCAACCTGAGATCACACCTCCTACAAAAACACAGACCCCTGCAACAGATGTCCTTGCGTCAGGCTGATGGGAGAATCAGATGAGACACTAAAAGGTGTTTTTGTAAACTCTTGAGGGATTATTATTTCGTGATTGCAGGAAAAGGAGACAGCACTTGGTGACAAAGTTGTAAAGGCAGATATCAGGGAGGGTGGCTGATGGGAAGGGGAAATGTTACAATGCTTCCGGGAAGACTCAGCAGTCAGTGGTGACGGTGGCAGAGAGTTCCTGGATGCGCCAGGCACTGCACGCCTTGCACAAGATGTGCCCATCCAGTGGATAGCAGCCCTGACACTCGCCCTCAGAGGAGAGCAGCAGCCCACACTCCTGTTAAGACAGAAGGAACAGCTTTCTATCAGGCCCCAAGTCCTGGGTTCCACCATACCCAGCACCCCAAGCCCAAGAACCTCCCCTCTCCCTTGCCCAGGCCCCCTGACCTCACACTTATAACAGCCAATGTGAAAACTGCGATCCAGAGCAACGATTCGTACGGTCTCTTCCTGACCCGGCTCAGGCATGATGGCCCCACCACACACTGAGCATCGTGGGGCAAACTTCCTAGGGGAAGAAGGAAGGGAACCAAGGAGGCTTTTAAGCCCCTGAGTTGGAGGGGACTAACAATGGAGCTAAGAGAAGGTGGGATAGTCGAGGGAATGGGAGAGGCCAGAGGTATGGTCTTGGATCTTAGAAGAGACAGTGATGGGTAACAAGAAAGAAACAAGGCCAGGGTGGGAAACTGGGGAGGCTGGTACTGAAGCATGAAGGAGAAAGGAGGAAGATGGGGAGGGACAGACATCCTGAGACAAAGATGGGAGATGCAGCCTGACCTATGGAAGTCCTCGATGCAGTGGATCTGGCTGGTGGCATCCACTGTGAAAGGGATGCCATCGAGGCCACGGTGGCACACCACACAGGTGAAGCAGGTGGGATGGTAGGCCTACCCCATAGCCCGCAGGATCCGGTCCAGGATGGGTTGGGAGCAGGTGGAGCACTTCTCCAGGGTGGCCTATTAAGAAGGAGGGTGGGAAGCTCGGGGCTGAAGCGGCCCAGGCCAGACAGACACCCTGCTGGCCCACCTATCTGTTTTCATAGCTCCCTGCAAGGGATTCGGGGAAAAGTGGCCTTGAACAGATCTGAGTGTTAAGTCCCAGCACCACAGCATCCTGAAGAAGTGATTTTGTCTTTGAGCTTCAGTTTACTTCCATAGAAATAGCTGCTTCACGGGGGTGGTGGTGTGGGAATTTAACATACATTCCCTCAACTCTAAAATAAACGTCTCATGTTTGTAAGGGACTCTTGTCCTTTCCCTCTGGCAGCCAGTGATTTAGCTACTTTCCTTCCTTCTTTCCTATCAGTTTAGTCCCCCAGCTCTGAGCTCCATTCCTCTTTGGGTCTTGGACATCTAGATCCCGCCTTAGATGGAAGTACCCTGGCTCCTGCTGCTGACTCCAGCACCCAGCCTCCAGCCCACTCACCACGTAGCAGCTCTCACAGTACGCCCTCCTCTCCACGGCATAGAAATGCTGGCCCCGAAGCTGGGCCCGGCAAGTGGAGCACACAAAGCAGCCAACGTGAAAGACGCGGTCAAGGGCCACAACGCCAGCACCATCCCCAACCACGTCTTCTCCGCAGCCACCACAGCGCCCTGGAGACAAAGAAGGACAGGGTCCATCAGCACAGATCAGGAAGGTGGACTGGTGGTCCCTCTGACTCTCTAGTCCCCTGTCCCCCACCTCGTCCCACCTCAGGTCTGCTCACCGAAGTACTCCCCAGTGGGAGGGTGGTTCATGTCATGCACCAGCTTCTTGGTCAGCCTCTCCAGCTCCTCTTCAGGAGGCTGGCTCAGGGGGACCTGCAAGGGGGGAACCAGGCAATTCCACCCAGAAAGCTCCCTTGCCCAGGCCCCCTGATCTCTGGCCCGGGGGCGCACCTCCAGGAGCCGAGGTACAGCTCCAGCCCCTCCCTCTATGTCTCCTGACCAGCACCATGACCCTGGGGGATCCGGAGCTCCAACACCCCAGGCCTTTGACAACCGCACATGAAACACACCACCCCCCGCCACACCCAATCAGTGTCTGTGAGGACTCCCCAATCCCAGTACCCGGGGCTTACCTGGGGCCGGTACCCGCCTCCTCTTCCTCCTCCTGCAGCCTCCTCTTTACCCCCTGGCCCTGGCTCACGGTGGCTCCTATAGCCAGCCCCCCAGACTTCACCTCGGCCTGGGAGAGGAAAGCGGGGGCCTGGGAGAGCCCCGGAGGCCTGAGAGGCCCCCCGCCTGGGAGGGCCACAGCCTCTCACTGGTTGTGCCACCTTCACTTGCACAGGGAAGGCAGGGCCAGCGGGGGTGCTGGCTGTGGCATAGGAGGCCGGAGTGGGGCCCCCATAGGGGGATGCTGAGAGCTGTTGGGGAGGAATAGGAACACCCCCTCCATTCGGCTTCAGGGAGCCTGAGCCCGTGCAGTAGGCATGGGGCTGAGGGGGCTCATAAGCCTGGGGAGAAACACAGACCAGAAGTGAGCAGGCCCATTCCAGGACACACGCGCGTGCATGTTTGTGTGTCTCCACACGGTAAGCGCTGCTCTTTGACAAGGGCCCACATTCAAGAGGCTGACGACCTTGTAAGCCCTGTGGGCCCAGCTCCTTCCATGTTCCCGTGTGTATCACTCATATTGGGGGTGGGGGACTAGGCTGAGAATCTAGAGAAGGGACCAGGCTGGGGAATAGGGAGGAGGGCAGGAGACAAGGAGCAGGGGTGGGACAAGGGGGGGGTCACCTGCCGGTCTGACCGCCGTGGGGCATGACCACGACCTCCATCCAGATCAGCCAGCATGCTAGTCAGCGAATCTATCTCAGCATCCAGACTCCCTGGTCGCAAGGCCCCCCTATCTGGGGGGAGCCCCTGGGGATGAAGCAAAAGCAGGGAGAATTCAAATCATTTGCCCTGGGTGTCCCCACCTCCCATCCCCCAATTCCAGTTCTCACCTGCGAGCGCTGGGGTGCTCCATGGCACCCCACCCAGGCAAGCCCCCGATCATCCGGTCCTCCGGGGGCCTGGTAACACTGCTCAGATGGGAGGGGGCAAAAATTGACCCTGGGGTGGGGCTGAAGTGCTGGGGTGAGGGAAGAGAGAGCCAAGGTGGGGATAGGGAAGGAGAGGAGTGTGACACGTGTGGAGGCTGCCCTCTTCGGTCCCTCTTTTCCCCTCCCCCACACACCTGGGGTTCTAGAACAGAGCAGGAGAGGCAGGAAGCCTGAAGGGCTTCAGGGAAGGGGTGGCAGGGACAGGCAGGAGGCAGGAGGCAGAGGTGAGCGCGGAATGGCCAGTGGCCTCCTCCGCGGCACTGGGGCTGCCTTACCTGCTCCATGGGCTTGTGGCGGCCCTGGGGGACCTCGTGGGAGTGCTCTCCCCTGAGGGGCTCTTGCAGGCTCCAGCTGCCTTGGGGGGAGCCAGGTGGGCCCCGACATGGCCTAGAACAGGGACTCCCAACAGCAGTCAGGCCCCCTGTAGCCCCACGCCTCTGGTCTTGACCCCTTCTTCCGTCCCACACCTCGTTTGGAACTCCAGGAAAGAAAGTTTTGCTGGCTTTTTTTTTTCCCCTTCCTCCCCAATTTTGGGGACAGCCACGCCCCCGGTGACGTCACCGCATTCCTGGGGGAGGGTCACGTGGCCCCTAGGCCCTAAACCACCGTCCCTCCCCCAGTCTGCCCCCTCTTGCAGAGCAGGGAGGGCCTTCCACAGCTGCCTCTGTTTCTACCCGTCCCCCCAGACTGGCGCCCCAAGTCCTGCACACGGCCACCTTGCCGCTGGGACGCTCCAGCGCTGCTCTCTCCCACATTCCCCCATGTAGATCTCTCCCTCTTCCGGCCCCACCTCCCCCCCTCCAGCAGTGCTCCGGCCAGCCTGTAGTGTTTTGGTCTTTTATTCACGTTCAGTTGTTAGAAAAATAAAACAGAACAAAAACATCACAACCTCAGGGGTCTGCGAGTCTGTTGGGCAAGGAGAGACTGAGGTAGCCAAGAGTCAAAGCAGAGACCCAGCCTCCATCAAGGCACCAGTGAAGGGAGGGAGGCCAGTGGGGAGGGCTAGGGGCTTCCTCCCCCAGCGTGGTGGGGCCCCAGACTGCTGCCCTGCATGAGTGCACTGAAGCCCCTCTCCCAGGGACAGACAGATCCCCTAATCCTTCCACCGGGCTCCATGCCCCACACGTGGAGCGGGCAGACGGGGAAGGGGGAGGAGCTGCCCTGCCCTTCCCTTCCCTTCCACATCCGAACACAAATCAAGGTGAGTCCCTAGACCGGGGCACCCTCTGCTTCAGGCCCTGGGCGTCAGAGATCAGTGCAAGTGACAGGAGTGACGCCATGAATGAGCAGCGTGGGGCCCAGATCATGGGTCAGAGTCTCCAGCAGCGCCAGGTAGAGAGTGTAGCGGGCAGGATCGGCTGGTGGCCGAGGAAGGTACAGGAAAGTAAGGGCCGTGGCCGGACCACCCTCGCCATCCCCACCCTCAGGGCCCCCAGGCCCTCCTCCCCTGCTGCGCCCCTGCTGGGCTCGAACCAGGGCGTTGGCGCTGCATGCCAGGGCCTCTGCCTCGGCATCCCCTCGCCTGCCGTTCACAAAGTCCCCCTCCTCCTCCTCCTCAGGCACCCCGGACCCAGCCCCCTCGCCCCACACCACCTCCTGCACTTCAGCCCTGATCCTCAGCTGGCTCAGCAGTGCCCGGAGCCGCCCCTCAGCCGCCCCGGGGGCCTCTCGGGGCCCCAGGCACAAGAAGATCCGGAGCCGGGCACTATGCCAAGCAGGCACCATGCCCAAGATGGTCGCCATCTGCAGCAGAAAAAGGCCACACACGTCCACGTAGCCGGGCCCACCCCGAGGCCGTAGCAGGTTGAGGGGCCACACGTCCACGTGATGCGGCTGAGAGGTGCCCCCCGACCCCCGGCTCAGCCGCTCGGGAGGCAGTGCCCCACAGGCCCGGGCCAGGACCACATTCTTGTTCATCTTGAGGGCGTCTGCCACCGTGGCCACATAGTCCTGGGGACTCAGAGCCCGGGGGCTCCCAGGAGCCCGGGGTGGAGGAAACAGGGTGCTCAGGGCTGGGGACCCGCCCTCCTGGGCACCTTCAGGAGCCTCGGAGAAAGCCGGGTCTGTCAGGAAGTGGTCCTGGGGTACAGCATCATCGTAGAAACCCAGGACCAACGTGTTGGGCTTCATGCCACCTGAGGGCAGAGACGGGGAGGTGGGAAGGAACCAACAGGAATCAGACTCCCAGGCTGAGTTCACCGCACGCTAACACGCACCCACTCGGACACGCTGACAGTGGCACACATCAGCCATCAGGTATGGCGTTCGCACTGGGCTTGGGCTCTCCAGGCAACATTATGCACATTTGCATAATGACTTTTAGTTTTCCCAAATGCCTTTGCATGCAATTATTTGTTGCATCTGCATGACTAATCTCCCCCACGTAAATACAAAGTGAAGTTCGAGTCAGGAGCTTCTTAACTAATGAGCACTTCCGGTCCATGGCAGTAGGATGCCTCCACTCCAAGCCCGTGATGGGAGATGAGGGTCTGACTCCACTGGCTGACCAGACCCCTTGAGCAGGCAACAGTCAAGATCGGAGCCTTAATCCTCAGGGAAACAGCACCCCAGCCCCTGCTGGGGGAGGAGAACTGGCTTGATATTCCTACCACTAATGAAGGCGAGGCCAAAACATGGTCCCTGGTAAAGAAACAGGTACCATGTGCACAGTAACTGAGGGCTGGGTCCTGTTGAAAACACTTTGTTTTTAACTCCTCTAATCCTTAAAGCAACACTATGAGATAGGGACTCTCTACTCACCCCTTTCACAGATAAGCAACCTGAGGCACAGAGCAGTGAAGTCACTTTCCCCAAGGCTCATGGTTAGGAGATCTGGGGTCCACAGGTGAGCACAAGGTACCCTGCACCAGAGTCCATTCTCTGAGCCTGTGACCCGTGTGTGTGTGTGTGTGTGTGTGTGTGTGTGTGTGTGTGTAGCAAACACGATGCCCCAGGTCCCCGCTGACAGCTCCTGATTTTTAAATTTTTGAGCAACCAATGTGAAGTTGGATAGCCTCTCCCCCCACACACTGATTTTAATGGGGCTGAACTAACAGAAAAACTCTGAGATCTTGTCTAAAGCTGAATATTTCCCGTGAAACAGAAGGGTTGCTCAAAATCCACCAGTAAATCAAGTTCTGCACTCCAGGACGCCTTACTCTTTGGAGGAAATCCTCTCCCTTCATTTGAATCGTTTTCCTCTGGGTGTCCCCACAGTTCCCCCACAAAGGGTGGGGCTGAGGCGATACCAGGCTCTCTACTAATGCTTGACAACAGCCCCCAAACACCTGTGCAGGTGTGAACTGCAGCCGATCTTGCAAATGGAACTAGTCACCACTTTCTAAGCATTGCCCAGGGTTCTGATTTACACCGAACAGGATATTGTCCAACACTTGAACCTCAGCCAGAGCTAAATAGAGGAGGGAGCACACACAGAGAGGGGACTGACACCCGCCTGGGATTGAGAAAGAAGGTGGCAGCTCAGCACAGGTCTGCAGGAAGTTGTGGTGCAGGGCTGGTGGCCTTGTCACCAAGGCAGGGTAACAAAGTGGGGAATCTTCCACTCGCTCGCCCCACACACCCTCTGCATCCTCTGCGGTCTCTGGAGGCTGATGTCACACCAGCCCTTCCTCCCCACCCCTTCCAAGCCCCAGCTGAGATACCATCTTGTTCCCCACCACATCAGTGCATAGCAGTCTTGAAGTTGGATGGCTAGAAACCATCTGCCCTAGATTTGAGCACCCCCCCCCAGCCTCAAATAATTCTCCCATTGTCATGGTCTTCAGAGCCCGTGCCCCAATTTTGGGGTCAGGGAAAAAATAAGCCAGGGTCAGTGGCACCCATCTCCAGTCCTTAACCATGTCCCTGAGACCTTAACACTATCTGTTATCTTTAAACTTTAGGGCTGTGTCTTATCTGCACTAGACCCTGAGTTCCTTTCAGAGTTTGCAGTTTGTGGTTACTCTCTGGCGGACGGTAGCAGAGATTGGAAGGGGCCACAGAAGGGGAGCTGAGGGGACCCAGGGAGGAGCAGCTCACCAAGGCCAGAGATCCGCAGCAGATGCTGAGCCCCCTGGCGCACAGAGGGCGAGAGTGTGAGGTCCACAAAGGCCTTCACTTGGGCTCTGTCCACCAGGCTCAGCCACGCCCCATACTGTGGCTGCACAGGGTCTGAGGGTAGGCAGTCTGCAGAGAAGGGAAGAGGCAGATGTGGGCCAAACCCATGTACTTTTCTCCCAGAATCCAAATCCCCAACGGGCCAAAGAGAAAGGTCTGGGCAGGGCTCTGGCTGGTTAGAAGCATCATTGGGAAGAAACATGAGGCCTCTGGGCCCAAAGAACTCAAAGACTCAAAAAACTGCAAGACTCAAAGAGAAGAGAGGGAGAAAGAAGCTGGGGAGGGAACGGGGAGTCGGGGGGAGCTCACCAAGGTCTCCCAGGGTGACGTGGCCCAGGACATAAAGGCCCCCCTTCTTGAGCTGGTTGGCCAGCCGCAGCAGAGGCAGGGCGCCCCGGGGGTTCCCCACCAGAAGCAGCAGCTGGGGCCGCCAGAACTTCACATGATCCTTCCGGACGTCCAGCCGGAGCAGGTACTTCCGCACCTGGGGCCAGGGGTGAGGTGTGGAGAGGAAGGGCTGAAGCAGGTAGCCCCCATTCACCACCTCTTGGATAAGAACCCTGACTCCAGGGACGCCTGAGTGGCTCAGAGGGTTAAGCTTCTGCGTTCGGCTCAGGCCATGATCCCAGGGTCCTGGGATCGAGTCCCACATCGGGCTCTCTGCTCAGCAGAGAGCCTGTTTCCTCCTCTCGCTCTCTCTCCCTGCCTCTCTGCCTATTTGTGATCTCTGTCAAATAAATCAATAAAGTCTTTAAAAAAAAAAAAAAGAACCCTGACTCCAGCCATGGCAAAAGAAGGCCTACTTGGTGGGGGTGGGGTGGGGGTTCCCAGACCCCTCCCCTCTCCCCACCCTCCTCCAAGCCCCCTCCCCAACCTGGTGGAAAAGCAAGGCCTGGCTGATGTAGCCCCAGCTGCTGGGGCCTCCTCGAGCGGTGAGCAGGGCGGAAAGCAGGCCCATGAGAAGTAGGGAGCCCCCAGCGGCCCCGGGGCTGATGAGGAACATCATGAGCAGACAGGAGGCCACCCCCAGCAAGCAGGTGTGCCAGGAGAACAGGCTGAAGGTGGGGCTGGTGGGGGAGACAGGAGGAAGGGTACTCAGGACCTGCCGCTGCACTCCATCTCCAACCTCAGCCCCCTGGACTGAGTCCTCCCCACTCCTCCCTCTTCGTCTCTGGAGACAGGGCATCATCTCCTCTCACCGGAAGTTGGGGGCTGAGGCCCACTCCAGGCTCAGGCAGGACAGGTCCACTGCAGCATAGGCCACCAAGTAGAAGACAGTGACCACAGCAGCCAATGTATTGAGCTTCCCAGCCAAGAGCACCAGCTAGACAAGGACCGAGAGGCTAGGCATTCATGTGTTTCCCCAGCCAAAGGCCAATGCGTCCCTGCCTTTGTCGTTCCCTCTCCCAGCCCAAGCCCAAGCCCCTCCTGGTCCTGGGAGCAGAACCAGGAGGGCTTTCGGGACAGGGAGGGACAGCTTGAAAGGAAGACTTACCTGCACTAGGCCCCAAGAATAGAGCACAGCCCCCCAGGGGTTCCCTATTCGGGACACAACCTTGGCCGGCGCCAAAATCACTCCTATGCAAACAGAAATGAGACAGACACGTCAGCCTGGGCCAAGTGGGGACTGAGACAGACATGGGAGGGGGCATACACAGAACAAGGCAAGGAGCGGAGGATGGCGCACCAAAGAGGTCATCCTGAGCCAGAGCGTGGAGGATGCGGGAGGCCCCGATGAGCGAGCTCATGGAGGCAGAGAGCGATGTAGCATAGATACCAGTCAGCACCAGTGGGGGCCACAGGCTGATGTCACGAAAGAACCCATAGTCCTCCTGCAGCAGGGTCCTGGGGGGAGGGAAAGGAGGACGAGGATAACACACGGGCCCTCATCCCAGGGCCACTGTGACTCTCTGGGAGGTGAGGAGCTGGGTATTTCTGGGTATTCTCGAACGGCCCCAGCCAGATCTCAAAGCCCACTGTAATGCATCACGTGTGCCCGGAGGAGAAAGACGTAGAATTGGCTGGCTACCATAGGGCTGCTTCGGGTTTAATCGCATGGCAGACATTCCTAACAGTATCTGTACAAGAATCCAAATATTTATGGAAATACAAATTGATTAGAAAGCCATCCCCCACCCCCAAACCAAGTGCTACAAGTATCCCAGGGACACAGCAAATACAGGCTACAGGCTGGCAACCGGCACTCAGCCAGCTGTCCCCATCGATGGCGGCGGCGGCACCTTCTCTCTCCAGGTGGGAGAAACAGTCTTAGTTTTCCCAGTACCCTGACAATGGGGCTGCCTACCTCCCCCTAGTCTGTGCTGCCCTGGCTGATGTAGGCGTGGCAGCCTTGGGCCACCGCCCTGTTCCTCCCCCTCAAGGGCTAGGCTGGCTCCCTCCCCAGGCACCTGTCACAGGTAAAGCCAGAGAGGAAGAAAAGCAGGGTGTAGATGAAGAAGGTGTAGGTGACAGCAACAATGGTGCCCAGAGGAATGGCCCGGCTGGGGTCCTTCAGCTCCCCTGGAGAGAGAGCAGCAGAAGGGCAGAGGTCAGCCCTCCACCATCCCCTACATCCCAGAGCCCTCTGCACTCCCATGGGGGCACAGACCCAGGAGGCAAGGGGCAGAGGCTCTCACCTGACATGTTGGCCCCCGCCATGATGCCCGTGCAGCCATTAAAAAGGACGGCAAAGACGCTGGCGAAGGTCATCATGGCCCCTGTGGTGTAGTCCTTGGCGTAGCCAGCTGAGGAACGGTTGCCAGGAAGGAGAGGGCATCTGTATCCCGCACAGGGAGCCAGGCATCTTGGCCCTGCCACCCTCTCCCCACAAGTCCCAAACCTCCGCACCTCCTCCACCACCCTCCCGAAGATCCTAGCACTGACCCGCCACAGGCCCTGGCTCAACGGGTCCCATCACCTCCTCCCCCCAACCCCATTCTCCCCGTTCCTCCCTCCAGGCCTTCATCCTTGCTCCTTCCTGAGACACCTGTGCTCTGGCGCTCTGGCTCCTACCTGAAATCCGCAACCCTCTGGGGCCACCTCCAGCTCTACCTGCCTGCCCCGCCCCCAGCCTGCACTCAGGCCTCCCTCCTCCCAACTACTCGCCTGACTCTCATCCACTTGTATCAATCTCAGACTTATTGTGCTATGTAATTGTTTCCTGAATGTCCATTTTATCTCTCCAACTAAAAAAAAAATCCCTCTAAGGCAGGAACGGTCTCGTGGTCATGCTGGCGCCCCACTGGGCCAGACGCGCTAGCCAGATAGCCAGATCTTAAATGACCTGCACTGTTCAGATATCTGACCTCTGGCTCCTGATTCTCTCTGACGTCTGTTCTTATCCAGGGATTCCAAGGGCCCGGCCCCCAGACGGGGTTGCCCCTTGCCCCAAAAACCCTATCACCTCTGTGCCCAGCTCACCGCCCAAGTTGGCCTTCAGAGTGCTGGTGTTGAAGCCAGTGAAGTGGCCGACCTGGGGCGGCAGGGAGGAGCCATTGGGTCCGGCCCGAGGGGTCAAGGGGATGCTACTGGGCCCCACAGCCACAAAGCTGACCAGCACCGAGGCCAGGGATCCAGAGACCAGCAGGAATGTGAGGAAGGAGGCACGGGCATAGAGGCCAGCCCCCAGGGTGCAGACCCCACCCACAAGGCCCAGCAGCAGGGAACCATAGAGCAGGCTCCAGCCATAGCCCTGGGGCAGGACCTGAAATCCACTGGACCGGGGGGAGTCTGCAAAGAGGAAGGAAGAGTTAGAAGACCAGACCCCCAGGAGGGATCCCAACCATGAATCAGAGCAGGAACAAACCCCCTCTGAGGCCCCCCTGTCCTCAAAGGCTATCTTTCCCACTCCGCTACTCAACTGTCCTCCAGCATCCTACCTCTCCCTGCTGGATAGCACCAATCTTGCTCTGTTGATTTTAGAGGTGTTAGCTTGGGCTTCCCCAACTAGAGGATAAGCTGCCTATGGGGCAGGACCTCTTTCAGATGTCCCCAGGAGGTGGGGAAACATAGGAGGTGCTCAAGAAAGCCAAGCTAACAGACCACATTGCCCTTCTCCTAGAGGCTCTCCCCCTCGTGACCCCGGAATCCCTGACCCCGCAAACCCGCAGAGCTGCCTGGAGCACAGACCAGCCCCGAAGACATCGAGCACGGCCTCCACCAGCCCCAGCAGGGAGACGGCACAGCCACAGATGTTGGCCAGGTAGAACATGAGGCCGATACTGCCCCCAACCTCAGGCCCCAGGGTCCGGCTGATCATGACTAGAAGTGGAAGGAGGAGGTGAGTGTTAAGGGAAAAGAGAGTGACATGGAGCAGGAGGAAGGGTTGGGGCACAAAGCACTCTGCAGCCTTGTCTCCCTGCACGTACCAGGACTGTTCCCAGTGTCAAGCTGGCCCAGGGCAGCCACTCTCAAGCCACGTGGCTTGACACAAGTGAATAATACTCTCCAGCTCCCAGTTCCTCACCTGTAAACTGAACGACCAAATTGGCAGGACTGGTGGGAGAACCAAAATGACAGCTGGGAAGCACCCGGCGGACGGGAGACTAGCGCTAACACACATGTGAGGCCATGTTGGTCACCTTCCCCGTATCAGTCTCCCTGCTGAACAGTCATCAGAACTTGCCTCCTTCTTGCCTGGCCCCAGCCCCATCTCCTCCCTACCAGACAGAAAAGCCCAGACCCCAGTCCATCGATGTTAGAGGATACAGTAGGCGCCACCCCCCCGCACAGCTCCGTTGGTGGCGATGGCACAGACAGAGAGGACGGTGAGCGCCAGGATGAAGTAGGCGACCAGGAGCATGGCCAAAGCCTGTAGCAGCCCAGCATGGCCCACAACGAACCCTGGGACAGGAGTGGCAAAGCAGGTCGGGGGGGGGGGGGCTCATGCATCCCCACACCACACTGGTCATCAGCATGCTACCTGCAAGGCACAGCTAAACACAAGGCCAGGGGAGCCCTCTCCCCAAGCCTGTCATCCACCCACTTCTCCCAGGACCCTTCCCTCACCTCATCCGAGTCTCACCCCTCCCCCACCCCACTGCACCCCTGAAGAAGCCCCACCACTCCACTCACCAATCCTCAAAAAGACAACTATACTGAACATGGACAGGACCGTGGGCACCACCACACCCAGGAAGGTGGAGAGCTTCCGGGCAGATGCTCCTCCAGGACCCCCAGCCCCATTGGCAGGGAAGGCAACCCCCTCATCTCCCAGGAGCCGGTAGGCCAGCAGTGGAGAGTTCTCGCTGGCCATGGCAGAGGGCAGGGAGAAGCCGCCAGTGGGTTATGAGGCCTGCAAAAGACAATTTGCTTAATGGAAAGCAGCTCCACAAAGCCCCTCAAAAACATCTCTAACCAAACACCTGGAAACTTCCCCAAAAAGGAGAGCTGCAAGAACTCACCAGCAACTCAAAGAGTTTGTGAGAGGCAGACTGGTCCTTGCCACTTCCCAGGACAATGACAGACTCCACACCCTTAGCATTTGGGTACCAAGTCCCCTCTCAGCTCCTGGGGACCACCCACACCCCCATATCCCTGAGACTAAGAATGGCAATGGCTCTGGGAAGAGGCAAAAGGTACTGCCCCTTTTCAACTAGCAGTGCAAGAGGAAACAAATCCCCCAAAAAGGGAAGTGAGTTCTGGGCAGGAAGCCCTCCTCACCCACTCCTCCAATGTCCTGAGCTGTCCCCTTCCCAACTCCCCCAAGCAATCACCTCACCCCGGGGCAAAGAGAAATTTCTAAATCTTCCAAAGCCCCTCCCTCCATCAATCCTCTCTCTCAACCCATTTCAAACCAGCTCCTCCCCCCGCAGCCTCACCAGATTCCTCCCACCCACACGAGACGCCTTCCAATCTCGACCAACCCAAACACACCCCTGGACTACCAAAACAAAGACACGGGCCAGCAACGCAAGGTGGGTCCTCCTACCCCCCACTGGTTCCTGCCCACTTTCTCCCCTGGCGGGGAGGGGGCCGAGATCCGCTTTTCTCCGGCCAGGCGCATCCCCACAGCCCAGGAGTGGCAGGGCGCTCACTCACCCACCCGGAGGACGCAGCCGCCCGGGGACGATCCTCGAGAGCGGGAGGGGGCCAGCTACTGGCCGGGGGGGCGCGGGTGCCGGAAAAGCCAGCTGCAGCTACCGGGAGGCCAGGCCGGAGCCCGCCCCCCCAGCCCACGTGCCCCATTGGTCCCCGGGCTCAGTCCCGCCCCGTGGGCGCGCCCAGGAAGCCCCACCCCCTCAGGGTTCTCGGGACCGCCGCTGCGCGGGCTCCCACTCCACGTGCGCCCGGAATGCTGCCCTAGGTCGCCCCTGACGGCACGGTGTAGGCCACAGTTCCAAAGGCTCCCATCCACCCTGATGCAAACGAGCCCCCGCTCTGCGGGCGGACCCTAATCCTAGCTCGCGGAGGCGCCCGGAGGAGCCACCACCGAAAGGCGCGTGCGGCGACCGCGGAAGGCCACCGCAGGTGGGCGGGGCTGTGACACCTGGCCCAGGTGCGTCCTCGGGAACGCCGGGCCACGTCGCCCGGCGCCTTCCGGAGTCCTATCCCTCCAGCCTCTCGAATCCCGGTAATGTCTCTGGGGTACCGGCCTCAGCCCTCAACCCTGCAGAGGCCCGCTCCTCACGGCCGGTTCAACCCACCGGCTGCGCTCTCCGCGTCAGCCGTCGGAGGGAGCCATCGGAGGGAGCCATCGGCCGCTGATCCCGGAGAGCCCGGGCTGCACAGACCACCGTCTGTCCGCAACGTCCTCCTGGGGCTTTCATGCCTCCCTGCGTGGTGCTGTCCCCTCTGGCAGAGATGACAGGACTCGTGAACTTCGGGGAGATGGGATTTTCCCCCCGCTTCTCTTTATGGGTACCATCAACATTAGAACCCCGCATAAAGTTGCTACCACAGGGTTCGATGAACTAACAGGCACTTGAAAACAGTGGCTAACCGTACAGTAAGTTATCTACATACATTATATAATGCACAAGCACTCTGAGGTAGATGCTTCATTAGGAAACTGAAGCTGGGAGAGCTTCCTTAATCCATTTCTAATCTTGGTATAGTCCTTTTTTTTTTTTTTTAAGATTTTATTTTTTTGACAGAGAGAAACACAGCCAGAGAGGGAACACAAGGAGGGGGAGTGAGAGAGGGAGAAGCAGGCTTCCCACCGAGCAGGGAGCCCGATGCGGGGCTCGATCCTGGGTCTCCGGGATCATGACCTGAGCTGAAGGCAGTCGCTTAACCAACTGAGCCACCCAGGCACCCCTTGGTATAGTCCTTTGTGGCTATGCTGTCACTTGAGCCTCACGAAATGAACACCACTGTTACTGCCAGGGAGGGTCTTTGGCTGTAGATTATCTGCAACATTCCCCTAGGACAGGAAAGGGCTCAAAGCAGCCCAAATGTGGCATTGCCAGGGAGAGGTCTCATGAGCTGCTGAACTGTGGCATTTTCAGAGGTCATCTGTGCTGCCCACAACAGAGTATGGTTTGTGGATCTTTCCCACACCATCCTGTCACAGTTTTTGATGATTTTAATATCCATACTGGTGAGATTCCCAGTACCCTGGTGTAGCAGTTGCTTGAACTCCACAGGTAGGCATAGATCAGCACAGTTCTCATCCTCCGTGATACCCAACAGTTATGCCCAGACTTTGTCCTTGCTGGGAAATACCTGCAGCCCCCACCCTCCTTTCTGTTCCCTTTTCTGGTATGCCTGCCAAAGAAAAAATTAATCTGACACTGGTTAAAATGGTAAGAAGACTTCATTCAGGACTTTTGTGATTGGTGGCGAGACAATCACAATAGGGGAGACAGATGGGGCTCTTCAAATACAGCAAAGGCAGCCTGGGGTTTTATAGCCAACAGCCAGAATGACGGAGTCAGTGATGGGTAATTACTAAGAGGAAACACCAAGACTAGGAGAATTCTAACTAAACAGATTTAGGGTTCTTGCTGAAGGCAGCTCAGGGTGATCAGATATCAAGGGCTGGAAGATTCTCCTTAATCTGGGCCAAGGCAGACCCAGCAAGGATGGGGGCCAAGGTCGAGGCCAAGTTCAAAGAGGGCTCAGAGAAGCCTGACTGAAGTTTGGTCAAGGAAAGTTGCCCTGACCCCAACAACCCTCCACCTCACTGGAGTCTAATCCATTGATCCTGCCCTCCTCCTACTGTACCCTGGTTCACTTCCTATCTCACCCAGCTTAAAGTTCATTGTCAGTGAAAAGCACTCCCTTGTCCCTCTCTCACTTTATTTAACCTCCTGGCAAGACCACAGCCCTGCTAGATGCAACTCCCCGTCTCTCCTGAGCCTGCCCAAAGCAGCTGATGTGGCTGAAGAAAACACCCAACTGTGGGAGCTCCTCTCAAATTCATGACCATGAACCTCAAGTGGGCCCTAATGCTGCCCAGCATTCTGACAAGATTTCTCCCGTCCATTCATTCTCCTGCATTTCGATGACCTAAATCCTCACCCTTCTGTTCAACCCTCTGTGCTTCCTATGCTGTCACTAGCAGCTCACCATCTCGCTTCCCAATTCAGTGAGAAAAGAGAAGCCATCAGAGAATAAAAGCTCCTATCCTCTCACCACGGGTTGCTGTGCCTTCCTCTTATTAGTGATGAACTGACCATGCTACCAGCTAAGATCAACCTGCCACTACTTCCCATTTCATCATCTTGGGTTTTTTTGGTTGGACCATTACCAGTAGTATATAAATATGCTTTTCCCCTTCGTCTTTTTTTAAAAGATTCTATTTATTTATTTGACATAGAGAAACACAGCTAGAGAGGGAACACAAGCAGGGGGAGTGAGAGATGGAGAAGCAGGCTTCCCACGGAGCAGGGAGCCCAAAAGGGGGATATGGGGCTCGACTCCAGGATCATGACCTGAGCTGAGCCGAAGGCAGACACTTAACCAACTGAGCCACCCAGGCACCCTCCCTTTCTTGTCTTAAAAAGGAAAAAAAGGGCACTGGGTGGCTCAGTGGGTTAAAGCCTCTGCCTTCAGCGCAGGTCATGATCTCAGAGTCCTGGGATCTAGGCCCACATCCAGCTCTCTGCTCCACGGGGAGCCTGCTTCCTCCCCTCTGCCTGCCTCTCTGCCTACTTGTGATCTCTCTCTGTCAAATAAATAAAATCTTTGGAAAAAAAAGATCTTTTGAATATACTGTTCTCCCATTATTGCTTCACTTCTTTGTTTTTGAGAGAGAGAGCATGTGTGTGCAAGCAGAGCAGGGCAGAGGGAGGGAGAAAGAGAGAGAGAGTCTTATCCGGGGTTTATGCGTGCTCCATGTGGAGCTGCCGGGCTTGATCTCATAACGCTGAGATCATAACCTGAGCTGAAATCAAGAGCCAGAAGCTGGGCGCCTGGGTGGCTCAGTGGGTTAAGCTTCTGCCTTCAGCTCAGGTCATGATCCCAGGGTCCTAGGATCGAAGCCCACATCCAGCTTTCTACTCCTCGGGGAGCCGCTTCCTCCTCTCTGCCTACCTGTGATCTCTCTGTCAAATAAATAAATAAATAAATAAGATCTTTAAAAAAAAAAAAGAGAGAGACTCTTAACAGACTAAGCCACCCAGGTACCCCTCTTTGTGGTTCTTTATAGCAAAACTTTTTTTAAGATTTCATTTGTTTATCTGAGTGAGCAAGAGAGAGCACGAGCAAGGGGGCAGGGGGAGCAGAGGGCGAACAGACTCCCAGCTGAGCAAGGTTTGATCCCAAGACCCCAAAATCACAACCTGAGCTGAAGTGACGCTTAACCAACTGAGTCACCCGGGCCCCCCAGATGATTAGCATTTTTAAACAATAAAGTATTTTTTGATGAAGGTATGTACATGGTTTTTAGACATAATGGTATTGTACACTTAACACTACAGCAGAGCGTATAGTGACTTTTATGTGCACTGGGAACCAAAAAATTAATTTGACAGGGTTTATCACAATATTCACTTTCTGTGGTGGTCTGGAAGCAAACCTGCAATATCTCTGAGGTAGGCCTCCACTGGATTCCTACCTTCTCCTCCACCACTTTCCTCACATGTCTCCTAGACCACAGTCATGGATTTCCTCCTGCTCATTCTCTTTTGCTTCCTCATCTTTCATCTTAACTCTGAAACACTCCTAGATGTTGAAGAAACAGCCAAGATGCCACTGTGCTGGAGACTCTACGGAAGACTGACGGCGGAGTTCTCAGACTTCTTTTCACCATTTACACCCACTCCCTTGGTGATCTCTTCCAATCTCATGGTCTTAAACGCCATCTTTTTTATGGTGCCCCAAAGGGTATCTCCAACGCAGATCTGAGCTCCACACTGTATGTCCAACAACATATTAACAACTCTTCTTGGACTTCAAGTGGGCAACTCAAGCTTGGTATGTCCAAAATCAAATGCCTAAGCTTACTCCCACAACCTACTTGTTTCATGGTCTTCCCACCTTTCCATTCCCTTAGATAAAAAAACCCTTGGAGTGGGGTGCTTCGGTGGCTCAGTCAAGCATCTGCCTTCGGCTCAAGTCATGATCCCGGAGTCCTGGGATCGAGCCCTACATCAGGCTCCCTGCTCTGCGGGAAGCCTGCTTCTCCCTTTCTCACTCCCTCTGCTTGCGTTTCCTCTCTAGCTGTGTTTCTCTCTGTCAAATAAATAAATAAATAAATCTTAAAGAAAAAAAAAAAAAACCTTGCAGTTATGCTTGAAATACCCTTCTCTCACACTTCATATCCAACCCATTAGCAATTTCTTTTGCCCCTACTTTTAAAATATAACCAGTATCCAACCACATCTTATCACCTTAGTCCAAGCCACCATCATCTCTTACCTGCATTATGGCAACAGCCCCCTAACTGGTTTCTTGCTTCTGCTCTTACCCAGACAGTCTATTCTCAACAGAGCAGCTAAGGGGCGCCTGGCTGGCTCAGTCAGTAGAGCATGTGACTCTTGATCTCAGGGTTTTAAGTTTAAGCCCCAAGTTAGTCATGACACTACTTAAAAATAAAACCTTGGGGCACCTGGGTGGCTCAGTCAGTTAAGCATCCAACATTTTTTTTTTTTTAATTTGAGAGAGAGAATGAGAGGGATAGAGCATGAGAGGGGAGAGGTCAGAGGGAGAAGCAGACCCTCCACCAAGTAGGGAGCCCGATGTGGGACTCGATCCCAGGACTCCAGGATCATGACCTGAGCCCAAGGCTGTTGCTTAACCAACTGAGCCAACCAGGCATCCCAAACGTCCGTCTTTTGATTTCAACTCAAGTCTCTCTCAGGATTGTGGTATCGAGCCCTCGGATCAGGGCTCTGCAGTGGGTATGGAGACTACTTGGGATTCTCTCTCTCCCTCTCTCTCTGCTCCTCCCCACCTCTCCCTCTCCAAAAAATAAGTAATAAAATAAAATCTTTTTTTATTTTTTTTAAAGATTTTATTTATTTGACAGAGAGAAACACAGCCAGAGAGGGAACACAAGCAGGAGTGAGAAGGGAGAAGCAGGCTTCCCGCCCAGAAGAGTGCCGATGTGGGACTCGATTCCGGGTCTCTGGGATCGTGACCTGAGCCAAAGGCAGTCGCTTAACCAATTGAGCCACCCAGGTGCCCCTAAAAAAAATTTTTTTAAACAAATGATGCTATTAAAACAAGAATCAGTTTATGATCCTTCTCTTTTCAAAACTCTCAAAATTTCCCATTTTCCTCACTCTAAAAGCCAAAAAGTCTTAATGACTTACCTCTCCATTCCACAACTACAGCCCACTACTGGAGACGGTTTATGCCTGTTGCCTGAGTTCAATAGTTAATAAGGTTCCCTTTGCTCAGAAGTAACCCAGGGCGGTCTATATATTACATGGCCACTCAATCGCCCCTCCAGCCCTACCCAATAGGCAACCCACCCTCACCTCTCCTCATTTCCTCGCCTCAGCCTCCAAGAACGCGCCGTAGTCCAGAAGGCATGTGCTTCCTTTGTGATCTGGACATAGATATCGACTAGGTGAAATCTCCTCCACCAACCACAGCCTCCACCCCATGTCCTTTTCCCATTCTTTCTTCTCCACAGCACTAACACCATCTATGTTAAGCACTTGTTTATCTCGTTCTCAAATGCCTAGTCCCAATGGAAAGCTAAGCTCCACAAAACAGGAACTTGTGCCATAGCTTCCCAGCCTTAACTCCGCTGCTTCTAAGAGAGCCCGGCGCGCCCGGGGGGCGGGGGCGGGGGGTGTCGGAGGGTGCTCCTCTCGTGACTGCAGCGGCCCCCGACCCGCCACGGGGAAGGGAAGATGGCTGCACCCACGGTGGCCTCGGAGACAGAGAGAGAGAGACGGAGAAGAGAGGGGGGAAGGGGGGAGGGAGAGAGAGAGCGCGACAGAGAGGAGAGGAGGGAAGGGGGAGGGAGGGAGAGAGAGGGAGAGGGAGGGAGGGAGAGAGAGAGGGAGCGCGCGCGCGCAACCAACGAGAGGGCGCCTACCCGCTAGAGCGCCCACGCCTCGCCTAGGTCTGCGCAGCGTCCTGGGAAGGCGCGAATTCTGGGGCTACGAGCCTGTCCTCCTTCCCACCATTTTTTTAAGCAGAAAGGAATTAGCTCATCTTCAGAGACGCTTGATGCGACCTGCCTGCTGCTTCCCCGCGGCTTGCGATCCCCGGCATCCGAGGCGCGTAGGACGAAGTTCTGGGATTCAATATATGGGTTTTTCTCTCCGGGTGTTGTCTCCTGGGTCAGCCTATTAAGTGACCTCAGTCCAGCCTCCAGTTCTGGGCACCCCTGAACACACACCGTGCCCCTTGGGGGCAAGGACTTCCAATCCAGCCTGCAGGTGCCCGGTTTCTGGCCCCAAATGGGAATTCCCTAGCGATCCACCCTCCCCACCCCTGCCGTGAGCTCCCCATTATTAAGTTTGGTAATCTGGACCCCCTCCCCCAGGCCCTTGGGGCAGATGAGCCCTTGGCCACCGCCCCTGCAATTTCCTGCAGACCCAGCAAACAAAAGGCTCGGGAAGAGAGGCGAGGCTGAGCGGGTCGCCCTTCCTGCAGGAACAGCTGATGGAGCAAAATGGTCCAGGAGGGAGCAGAGGGAGGGGAGGGATGAAATTCCAGGATTCCTTGAGGACCAGAGTGGGAGGCCAGACTCCTGGATCCCTTGGAGGCAGGGATAACTGAAGTGGATGTGGAAGGCCCAGACAGGACATCTGAGTTTGCTGAGCTCTGCCAGATCCCAAATGTCCTGGTGGGGTTGATATTAACTTTTGGGAATGGAGGCGGTGGGGGGACACTGGAGTTCAGGTGAGCTCTCAGGCCCACAGGCTGGAATGGTGGGGGCTGGGAAAAGCTTGAAGCCCTGCGTCATCTCCTCTGGGGCCCCAGCCTACCTCCTCCTGGCCAGACCTGCTACCCTCTGAGCCGGCCCCACCCAGGTTTGGCTTCCTGCTCCTCTGGAGTCACACAGCTTTTTCTGCTAAACTCCATGAACCAGCCCCCCTGGGGTCTTCTGGGCCCTACTAGACCCTGACAGTCTAGCCCCCAGCCAGGAAAAGTCCTTCTATTCCCTCCTACAGCCAAGGCCCCTGCCCCCATTCCTGTCAAGGACACAATGGTAAGGGAAGGGCCACATCCAGTGGGTGGGGGGGATGCTGGCATGGATGGGGGCTTGGTCTCATATCCTGTCAGGCTGCCAAGGGAAGAGAGGAAACAAAAGACTTCCCCCTGCTGGGACAATGAGCCTCCTGATACCTCTCCTCCCCTACTCCCACTCCTCCTCCACCTTTCCCCTTTAGCTCTGGTCTTCCACCCATTCACCCTCCCTTCTCTCTTGTTGCCCTCTACTACTCTAGGTTTCCGCTGTGAGCTCTGCTGGTCCTCTTCCCACCTTCCTATCAAGCTTGCTCCCAGTCCTAGCTGTTTCAGTCCCCTGCAATTCCATCCCTTCTGTCTCCAGCACCAAGATTTGGGGCTGAGTGGGCAAAGCTCTAGTGTACGTAAATCTCCCCCCTTTAGGGGCTGCACAAGAGAAAAGGGCCAAAGCCAAGGAAAGGAAATGCCTTTTGGTTGGCCTGGGTGAAAGAAAGAGGAAAATGGTGTGCAGTGTCCTACAGGTCCTTGGGGGTGGGGCTGGAAGGCCTACCTGTATCTTGAGTGCCACAGTGAAGTCAGCCAACCTGCTGATCACTGGCTGAGTGCACTAGCCTGGCCACCAGACAGGGAGTCCGCTTGAGGATTCTCTCTCCCTCCCTCTGCCCCTTGCCACCCTTGCTCACGCGCACGAGAGCGCACATGCTCTCTCTCTCTCTCTCAAATAAATAAATCTTTTTTAAAAAGTGGATGTCAAATAAATAAAATCTTAAAAAAAAAAAAGGTGGATGTCAGAATAATGCCCATCCTGGCTCTCTAACAAAGTTCTTTTGACAGAGAAAAACACAGCCAGAGAGGGAACACAAGCAGGGGCAGTGAGAGAGGGAGAAGCAGGCTTCCCACCGAGCAGGGAGCTCGATGTGGGGCTCGATCCCGGGTCTCCAGGATCATGACCTGAGCCGAAGGCAGTCGCTTAACCAACTGAGCCACCCAGGTGCCCCATTTTTTTTTTAAGATTTTATTTTATTTGTTAGAGCACGAAAGAGAGCATGAGCAGAGGGAGCAGGAGGCAGACTCCCCACTGAGCAGGGAGCCCATGCAGGGCTCTATCCCGGGACTCTGAGATCATGACCTGAGTAGCTTAACCGACTGAGCCACCCAAGTGCCCTTCTAACAAAGTTCTTATGATGAATTAAATATGATAATGTTTGCTTTTGAAAATAAATAAAAGGTAAAGTTTAAGACTTTTCTTCAGCCTTCCCAGTCTATAGTCTCCTCCAGCCCTCCTCCCACGGGCAGCTTCCATCACCACCATACCCCAGTAACTCCTGAACCTTTATCTCCAGCTGCCCCTGAGCTCAGGACTAGTTGAACGCGATTCTGGTTGCCTGCATGCCTTTCTCCCCTGTGGCCCCGGGTTCCCTTCCTCCTGCTTACCTGCCCAGGTCTGAAACTTAAATCATGGTTGATTTCAGTCTTCTCCACTCACAGAACTAGGCTCCAAGACCTCCCTGCTCTAGCATGCCCATGAACACTTCTGTCCTTTCGAGTCCTCACTGTTGTTTGTGGAGAACTAATGTGGTTTCTCTGCCTTCAATTTTGTTCCCTTTCAGTCTTTTCTCCAAAGTAGTACAAGTGGGATCTTTCTATACAAATCTGATGGGGTTGCCTAAAAACTCTTCAGCGGTTCCCCAAGATGTCCAGGACAAGCCTGCACTCCTGGAATGTCCTGTGATGACAGAGGCTGGCCCTTGCTCACCTCTTCAGCTCATCCACTGTCACTCTCCTAGCAATCTACAATGAACTCTGGCAGTTCAGGGACAATCTCACCATGTCCACATTCTTGTATTTACTGTTCCTTCTGCCTTTTTTTTTTTTTTAATAGAGGGAGCATGCTGGGAGAGGAGGGGCAGGGGGAGAGAGAGAATCTTAAGCAGGCTCCACACCAGCACAGAGGCTGACTTGAGGCTCAGTCTCACAACGCTGAGATCATGACATTAGCCAAAATTAAGAGTCAGACGCTTAACCAACAGAGCCAACCAGGTGTTCCAACCATTCCTTCTGCCTTTAAAGCAACCGCTCCCACCAGTCTCCTGTAGGGCTCATTCAGACAGCATTGTCTTCAGAAAGCTCACCTTGAACCTGCAAGTTGATCCCATAGGACCCTCTGTAGGACACCACTGATGCTCCACACATACCCACCTGTGTTCTGTTGAAGTTTCATGCCTACTTCTTCCCCTGGACCATCAAGGATGGCTTTGAGTTCGAAGTCCTGGTCCATAGCAAAACTTCAATAAAGAATTGCTGAGTAAGGGGCATCTGAAATCTCAGATCATGATCCCATGGGTCATGAGATCAAGCCCTGTGTGGGGCTCTGAGCTCAGCAGGGAGTTCGCTTGGCTTTCTCTTTACCTCTCCCTCTCTCCCTCCCCCACCCACTCTTTAAAATAAATAAATCTTAAAAAAAAAAAAGATTGCCAAATTAATTTAAAAATGATTAAAAATGATGATTTAATGGAATAAGTAGGAAGCACACATTTACTGGTTTTATGATGGGCCAGACCTGCACTAGACTTAGCAGTGAACACAACATATGTTGTACCTGCTTTCATGAAACTTCGGGCCATGAACAATCAAAATGCAATCACTAATAAATTAAGGAAATTTTGGGGGTGCCTGGGTGGCTCAGTTGGTTAAGCTCGGCTCAGGTCATGATCCTGAAGTCAAGCCCTGTATCCCTGCATCTGGCTCCCTGCTCAGCGGGAAGCCTGCTTCTCCCTTTCTCACTCCCCCTGCTTGTGTTCTCTCTCTCTTGCTGTGTTTCTCTCTGTTAAATAAATAAATAAAATCTTTAAAAAATGAAATCTTTGACACATGCATATTACAATTTTATGTATGACGACTTCAGGAAGATTTGTGGCAGTCAGATAAATGGATCCAGGTTTCATGAATCCTGAAGGTATAGTGAATAATTGCCTAACACCCCTATATCATACTTGCGCTGTTGCTCACTCTCCAAAATAAATAGATAAAACTTAAAAAAAAAGGGGGTGGCGCCTGGGTGTCTCAGCTGGTTGAGCGACTGCCTTCGGCTCAGGTCATGATCCCGGAGACCTGGGATCGAGTCCCGCATCGGGCTCCCTGCTCAGCAGGGAAGCCTGCTTCTCGCTCTCTCACTCCCCCCTGCTTGTGTTCCCTCTCTGGCTGTGCTTCTCTCTGTCAAATAAATAAAATCTTAAAAAAAACAAAACAAAAAAAACAACTGTTTAAATTGATGGCATTCATTAACCAGGGCAGTGGGAGGAGCAAGGTGGGGGAGGGGTGCAAGAGCTTAAACTTCGTGGGCTTCCAGTAAACTTAACTCTAGACAGGACAGGGTGAGGTGGACCCAAGGACAGGGGGGCCTAGATATGGGAAGAGGAGCGACAGTTTCTGTAATTCATGGTGAAAAGGGATGATTTATGTTTACTACATAGATGAAAAGTCCTAACTCCAATGCTCCTCCAAGTAATTTTTGTGGTGACTTTTTGAGAGCAAAAAGAAAGTCCAGGAGCCCAGGACCCCTGGCTGGCTGGCTCAGTCAACAGCGCATGGGACTCTTGATCTTGGGATTATAAATTCAAGCCCAACGCTGGGTGTAAAGATTACTTAAAAATAAAAAATTTGGGGCACCTGAGTGGCTCAGTCTATTAAGCAGCTGCCTTCGGATCAGGTCATGATCCCAGAGTCCTGAGATGGAGCCCCACATGGGGCTCCCTGCTCAGTGGTGAGACTGCTCCCACTCCCTCTGTCCCTTTCCCCAACTCATACTTGCTCACTCACTTTCTCAAATAAAGACTTAAAAATCTTGGGCACCTGGGTGGCTCGGTGGTGGGTTAAAGCCTCTGCCTTCAGCTCAGGTCATGATCTCAGGGTACTGGGATCCAGGCCCATATAGGCCTCTCTGCTCAGCAGGGAGCCTGCTTCCTCCTCTCTGCCTACTTGTGATCTCTCTCTCTGTCAAATAAATAAAATCTATAAAAAATATATTTAAAATATTTAAAAATCTTTAAAAAAAAAAGTCCAACCAGGTGCTGGGGGTGGGGTGTAGATTCTCCAGACAGGTACTCCCATGGCAATAAGTGATAACAACATACTGATTGTGGGCAGGAAATGGGGTGATTGCCTAATATTGGGGTCAGAGGACAAAGAAAGTCTTGGTTTGTTCACAAGAAAACGGGGGCATGAGCTTTGTTGGGGTCTACGGGACAAACATCCATCCAGGTAGTGACATGGCTGCTCACCTATGTAACATAATACAGTGGATTCTGAATTAGTTTTCTTAGGAAGTGGTCCTGGGTGGATAGAGGGTGGAGGAAATGACCTCATACCCACAGGATAAACATTCCTGCGCACTGGAGTCCAACTCTCAGATATCATCTCCATGGAAAGGGGAAATAATGGGATTTCTGCCCCATTTATAAGATCTTTGAGACCAGGAGCCGTGCTTTATAAATCTTCAGACTAGCACAGTGATCACTTGGCACATAGTAGATGCTTAATAAAGGTTGTTTTATTCATTCTTATACTTTAAAAAAAAATTTAGGAGCGAGCGTGCCTTGAGCTCAGGTCATGATCCCAGAGTCCTGGGATCAAGTCCAACCTTGGGGTCATGGCTCAGCAGGAAGCCCGCTTCTACCTCTCCCACTCCCCCAGTTTGTGTTCCCTCTCTTGCTGTGTCTATGTCGAATAAATAAATAAAATCTTTAAAAATTTTTTGATTTATTTAAGTAATCTCTACACCCAACATTGGGCTTGAATACATGACCTCAAGATCAAGAGTCACAGTTTCTTTTTTTTTTTTTTTTAAGATTTTATTTATTTGACAGAGAGACACACAGCCAGAGAGGGAACACAAGCAGGGGGAGTGAGAGAGGGAGGAAGCAGGCTTCCCGCCGAGCAGGGAGCCTGATGTGGGGTTGGATCCCAGGTCTCCTGGATCATGACCTGAGCCGAAGGCAGTCGCTTAAACAACTGAGCCACCCAGGCGCCCCCCATTTATTCATTCTTTTATTGCTTGATCTACATATACACTAGATATTGGGAACTGGATTACATGCTGGGACATGGGTGCTGAGGACCCTATGACAGGGAATTGGCTGGGTATTTTTTTTTTTTTAAGATTTTATTTATTTGACAGAGAGAAACACAGCGAGAGAGGGAATATAAGCAGAGGGAGTGAGAGAGGGAGAAGCAGGCTTCCTGCCGAGCAGGGAGCCTGATGTGGGACTCGATCCCGGGTCTCCAGGATCATGACCTGAGCCGAAGGCAGTCGCTTAACCAACTGAGCCACCCAGGCGCCCCTGGCTGGGTATTTTCTTACCGAAATTGTTCTCTTCCTTCTAGTGGAGGGGACCTGGTTCTTAGAGACACAGGGTTCAAATATGCAGCGAGCTGTTAGCCCTGCACCCCTCTGTCTCATCAGCCCTCATTCCCACCACCACGGGACTGCCCCCCCCACCTCATTTTTCTGTTCATCTGGATGGGTCTCTCTCTACCATCCTGGTCATGCACCCCCCCCCCCCACACAGCCCATAAAGATGAATTGCATCCTCCACCAAATGAGACAATTCAAACAATCAAAGTTGAACACAGAGCCCTGGGGGAGATAGAGACAATTTTTAGAGGAGAGAATCTGAGTGCATAGTGAGAACAAGGAAAAGTGTGTGTGTGTTCCACGTGAGGAGGTGGGCGGATAACCTGGAGCAGAAGCTGAATAAGAGAAGGGAGATGGGGCTTGAATCAGAGAGGGAGGAGGGGATTCCCGGCGGAGCCCTGGTCTGCCTGGCTCCAGCCAAACCGGCTGTTTCCTGCCCTCTGTGACCCCCCACCCCGGAGCAGGACCCAGGCAGGGCGACGAGGAAGGGCAGGGGTGTGGGGGGCAGCACTTGTGGCAGGGAGATAAGTGCGCTGGAACAAGAGGTCACTGCAGGTCTTGGCTGTCCTCTCTGCTGTGTTAGGGGCCTTTGGCAGGCCCCTCCACCCCCCACTAACCTCTCAGAGCATCAAGAACTTCTCCTTCCCTCTTTCGGCTCCTCAGGAACCACAGACTCTGTCCCTAAAATTTCTGAGTCTAAACCTTTCCTTCCGGTTCTTCACTGGCCGACTCCTGGCTGCGCCCCCCATCCATCCCGCTACCCACATTATAGATGCCCAGACTTAGAAGCGGGTTGGTGGGAGGAGCACTGCTTTCCTAGACCCTCCCCTCTAACTGATGGGATGGGGGAGGCGGGGGAGGGAGGTGGCGGCAGTGAGAGGAAGGGCCCTCCCAGACATCCCGAGGGCCCCCCAGGAGCCAGACAGGAAACAGCCTCGGGGAAGACAGCAGCAGCCTCGGCCCAGCCCCAGGGGTCAGGACCGCGCCGGCCAGGAGCTCTCCCAGTGAGAGTGAAGACGGTGATTTGGCAATCCATCCAGCCCCTTTACTCTTCCGTTCCCACCTACCTTTTATTTATTCCTGCGTCCCCTTTTTCTGTACACCTGCCCATCTCAAACCAGTTGCCCCACTTCCCACATTTTCCTGCGCTATGTACTAATGTTTGTTAAATGACTGTGTGAACGTTCGCTCCAGGGTCATCTAAGCTGAGGTCGCTGCCTCGGGGCCCAACCAGCCACCCTACATCCTCAAACCTTCCCCCAAACATGGTCCCTTGCGTCAACTGTGCGGGATGGTGGTCGCGTCCAGAAGCAGAATCCGAAGTTCGCAGGAAGGCTGGAGCGGGCTTAAAGGGCATGGTGCACGTCTACGCGCACCTCCGGGAGGCCCTCCGTGCGGCTGAATGTGTTTCTCCGCGGCCAGCTGCGTGCTGGGTTCGGACCTGCCCCGGGGGTCGCTGGGCCCCGGCTCCGACACGCGCGGCCCCCGCCAGTGCGCACGACCACCGTGCACGTCTGGGCGGTCTCCGGGCTCCGCGCCCGCCGCCCCTCCCCCTTCTCCAAACTTTCTCCCAACTTCCCCACCAGCTCCGCTCGGCGCCCCGCTCTGCTTCCCTCATGAATTATTCAGCAGCGCGCGCTCCAATCAGCGCGCCCCGGCCCCCACGCCGAGCCTGGGCTGGGGGAGGGGGAAGCTCCCGCCCCCCCCCCGAGCGCCCCTCCCTCCCAGGCCAGGCGCCGCCCGGCCCAGTCCCAACCCGGCCCAGCCCCTGCCCTCCCGGCCCCGCTCCGCAGTCTCCCTCCCTCCCGCTCGGTTCTCGCTCCGCTCCCACCCTCCCGGCCGGCGCGGAGCGCACTCGGCCCGGCGGCGCGAGCAACACCGCTCCAGGGAGGGGGGGAGACCGCGAGCTGCCGGCCCACCCCCAGCCAGCCGGGGCGGGACCCCGAGGCCCCGCAGGGACCCGGACTCCAGCCACGTCTCGCTCTGCGCCCGCCTGGCGCAGCCAGCGCGAAGACGCCCCCCGCCCGCCCGCGCGCGCGGCGGGGACGCGGGGCCACACCTGGGCGCTGGTGCCGGTGCCGGGCGCGCCCTCATGGGCCCACGCTGAGGGCCCCGACCGAGAGTCCCGCGCGAGGAGTCGGCGTCAGCCCTCTCAGGGCGGGGATTCAGACCTGGGGGGGCTAGTGCCCCCCAAACTCGGATCGGATCCAATCCGAGAGCGGCGGCGCCATGGAACTCCGGGCTCTGCTTTGCTGGGCTTCGCTCGCCGCCGCCTTAGAAGGTGAGTTTCCCAGGGGGCACCCCAGCACTCCAGGAGCCCCCAAAGTTCGGCCTCGGAGTGAAGGGGCCGGCCTGTCTGCCCTTAGCCCGACACCCCAAACCCCGAACACTTCGGACCAATAGTGCTAGACCGGGCGGGGGGCGGGGAGGAGGCGGCCCAGCGGGGAGTGGAGTTTTCTTTTGTTTGGGAAAGAGAAGGAGTGGAGCTCCGTCCCGGGATGTTGCCCCTGCCCCAGCTTCCCAGACTCTTAATCCTGATTCTGTACGCCCTTGGCAACCTTGCCTTTTCTCCCTACTGCAATCTCTCCGAAGTTTCTGTCCCTCTTCCCACCTCTGCCAAACATGAGGAAACGTTTCTGGAGGAACAACTGCAGACAAGGCAGAACTTTGTGCTAGGCCAGAAAACTGCCCCCACCCCCCATTCCTCTGCCTTCACACCTTGATCCTGCAGCTCCCTGGGCCTTTGGGAGAATGGCCACCTTCTGTGCTCACTCTCGGAATGCCCAGATCTCTCCCAAAGCCACTGCCTCTGCTGCAGTGAGGCCCCCTCCCTGGTTTCCCCAGGCTGCATGCCCACCCTTTAAATTCTTTCTAGACCCCCAGCCCTGCCCCAGTCAGGCCTGAGTCCCTTTCTCCAGCCCTACAGGCCAGCAGAAACCTTCACAGCCCCTGTGGTACCAGAACTTAGTCTAACTATCCCATTTCTTAAATTTCTGATTTTTGTGTCCCTCCCCCCAAATGTTTCTTCATCCATGAGTCTCTTCCCTCCCTTCACCCCCTAGAGGGGGAGTCAAGAGCCCTATAAACCCTCCTCCTATAGCCCTAATCTCTCAGTGAGCTGCCTCCTTCCCCCCCTTCACTGCCTGGAATCAAAAGGGTCTCTGGGGGTGGGTCAGAGGGGGAGCTGCTGAGGAGGTGGGATCAAAGGCAGTTAGAAACCCCTCTCCCCCAGACTGGGCAGTGCCGCTCTGGGCCGGGGATCAAAGGCTGGGGATGGGGAGAGGAGACCCTTGCCTGACTGGGAAACAGAAGGGGAAATTACTGGGAGGAAGGAAGGCAAAGTGGGGAGAGTTGTGTCCCTGCCCCTGCCCAGGGTGAAGTATGGTGAGACAGAGGAAAGAGTCGAGAAAGAGGGAATGCTTCCAGGCTGCTACCTAAGTGCTTTCCAAGCCTCGAGGCCTGTGCTAAGCAGCTTTACATTTTCACCTTCCCAACAATCCTTCCGTGGGAGGGATTGTTGCCCCCATTTTACGGATGGAGAAACTGAGGCTTAAAGAGGAGTTCTTTAACCTGCCCTTGGCCACATGCCCCTGTGAAGGTGGAAGGCAAGAGGTGGAAAAGGAAGGAGGAATGGTGATAGAGAGGTGGACAGAAAAGGAGGTGGACAGAGGGCGGGGGAGAGAGGTGAGAGACAGGAAGAACTGACAGATGGAGGCAGGCTCTCTGAGCCTGAGATAGGAGGAGAGAAAGTGAGTTGCTTAGAGCTTGCAGAGGACAGCCCAGAAACAGACGGTGTGTGAATTGGAGACAGGAAAACACTATCCAGGCTGGAACAATGGAGGGCGGAGGCGGCAGCCTTTATCCACCCCTTCCCAGAACCCGGGCATCCTGTCCCCAGCGTGCCGGGCTGGCTCCTGCCACCCCCTGCCAGCCCTGGAGGGCCCAGGCCTCACCTCAGCCTGGCTGGGGTCCCGCCTGACCCCTTGCCCTTGGCTGGACATTCCTTGGTCCCTGGAAGGAGGCTGCCCCACCCACCCACCTTCCCTTCCCTTCTCTCCTGCAGCCCCCTTGGAGCAGGGGCGGGAGCAGGGAGGGAGGCTGGGAGAACCTGGTCCCCTGGCTCTCCTGGGGGCCCCCCACATGGCCCTGGCCTCCCTGGGGATTCCCCTACCCTCTCTCCACCCTCCACTGCCAGGGGCTGTGATGTTTCTCCTAATCCCCCCTTCCGACAGAGCCCCACCCCTCCCCTCCCTTAACGCCCCTCCCCTGAGACCAGAGCAAGCGGAGCCAGGTGTGTTCACCCCTCTCTACACGCACCCCTAAAATCTCCTCCCCTTTTCCTTCCCGTAACCAAATCCAGATGTGAGGCCTCTGCAGGCAGGGGCCAGGGCGGGAACCCAAGCGTCCTGGCCTCCAGCACTTCCTCCCGACAGCAGAGAGCTTTGGGGGGAGGGGGAGGCAACAGGGCTGGGCCTCAGGAGCTGAATGCCACCCTCAGGGATCTGAAGGACTGGAGGGTTTGGTCTAAGAAGGGAGTCTGGGCCTGGAAGAGGGGAGTGGAGTTGAGGAGAGGGAAGTGGTGGCTTTGGATTTGGGGCAGGGACTGTGGAGTGGTGGAGAGGCAGGCCCTGTGAGGAGGGGTATCCCCGTGCCTGTGGTTCTTTGCCCTCCTCAGGTCAGGCCAGGTTGGGGCTCTAGTTTAACCCTGTTTGGCCTTCTTCCCCTCTCCTCAGGGCACAGCGGTTCTCAGATGCCTAGACCTAGGAGTCCTGGGCAGGGGCAGCCCAGTGCCTGCCAGCTATGAGGGGTGGGGTGGACCCCCAGAGGGAAGGGGTTACCCCCCCTTCATCTCTCGGCCCAGTCGGCCCCAGTTCTACCAGCTTGGATCCAAGAGGACACACCTGCCTCCTCAGTCAGTTCCCAGGGATCTGGTCTTCCTGTGCTGACTGACTGTCTGTCTGTCTTAGAGACCCTATTGAACACAAAACTGGAAACTGCCGATCTGAAGTGGGTCACATTCCCTCAGGTGGAGGGGCAGGTAAGAGCTGGGCCCAGTAGCCAGGGCTTGGAGGACTACCCAAGGAGGAGGAGGGACAAGGGTGTGCCTGTTCTGACCTGCTGGGCACGCCACCAGCCTCCCATATCCCAGCAGCCAGGGCAGATGTCCTCTGAGCCCTTCGCTTTCAGAGGTCCCTTCCCTCTGGCCCCTCCTTGCTATATAGCAGACATCTGCCCACCGACCCTCATCTTCGGGCTGACCGCCTTCTCCCCACAGTGGGAGGAGCTGAGCGGCCTGGATGAAGAGCAGCACAGCGTGCGGACCTATGAGGTGTGCGACGTGCAGCGGGCGCCGGGCCTGGCCCACTGGCTGCGCACTGGCTGGGTCCCACGCCGGGGCGCCGTCCATGTGTATGCAACGCTCCGATTCACCATGCTGGAGTGCCTCTCCCTGTCGCGGGCCGGGCGCTCTTGTAAGGAGACCTTCACCGTCTTCTACTTCGAAAGTGATGCTGACACGGCCACAGCCTTTACGCCAGCCTGGATGGAGAACCCCTACATCAAGGTGCCCGTGCGCCCGGGGCCTTACCGCTCGTCTAGGAATAGTGGATGAGCTTCCAAGGCCCTGGGCGAGGGCACTGGGGCCTGGAAGCAGGAGGCTCCAGTTCAGGGAGGGAAGAAGGTGGTCTGCTCCGTGGAGCAGTCACAAGTCACCAGCAGGACCAGCCTGGCCCCCCAAGGGTGACCGTCTGGGCCACCCTCTGCCACTTCTCACATTCTCTGATCTGAGTACACCTTGCCCTTCAGAGTCTGGGTTCACCTTGCCCTTCAGAGTCTGAGTTCACCTTGCCCTTCAGAGACCCCTCCTTACTGTCAGTTGATGCCTCACTCCAGAATGCTTTCTCCCTGGGTCTTCTACCTAATTCCTTCTTACCTTGAAAGCTGCAACTTCCCTGAGACGTCCCTGCTGCGGTGCCCGCCCTGGGGTCTCACCTGTCATAGTTCTTATTATGCTTTTAACATAGCTGCTTTTTTCATTTTGGTTCCCTTGGCTCCAAGTCCAGGGTCTGACACAGAGTAGTTGTTGATAAATGTCAGGTGAGTGAATGAATAGAAAAGGGCACGGGACAGAGGCTGGATGCATTGTAGGAGCTCAGTAAGCATTAGTGGGTAATGTTGGGGCCTGCAGGAAAGTGCATGCTGGGAAAGGTAGAGAAGGCTCTGGAATAGGAGCAGAGGCACGCAGGCAGAGGGTCAGCTGGGAAGAAGAAAACAGTCCACCTACCTGGTCCTTGGGGAGTGGAGGACTGGAGCAACAAATCTCTTCCATCACCTGACAGGTTGATACAGTGGCTGCGGAGCACCTGACCCGGAAGCGCCCTGGGGCCGAGGCAACCGGCAAGGTGAATGTCAAGACGCTTCGTCTGGGCCCCCTTACCAAAGCTGGCTTCTACCTGGCCTTCCAGGACCAGGGAGCCTGCATGGCCCTGCTGTCCCTGCATCTCTTCTACAAGAAGTGTGCCCAGCTGACCGTGAACCTCACCTACTTCCCGGAGACTGTGCCTCGGGAGCTTGTGGTGCCTGTGGCAGGGAGCTGTGTGGCTGATGCCGTACCCACCCCTGGACCCAGCCCCAGCCTCTATTGCCGGGAGGATGGCCAGTGGGCTGAGCAGCCGGTCACGGGGTGCAGCTGTGCTCCAGGGTTCGAGGCGGCTGAGGGGAATACCCGGTGCAGAGGTGAGGGCTGGTGTCTCTTACCCGTCCATGCAGGGAGGGTCCTATATAGAGGGAAAGAGAGAAGCAGACTCCCTGCAGAGCAGGGTGCCCAACAGGGCTCAATCCCAGGACCCCGAGATCATGTCCTGAACTAAAGGCAGATGCTGCACCAACTGAGCCCCCCAGGTACTCCTGTGATGTGCATTTAAAAATATACTTCTGAGCAGGGATCTGTGGGTTTCACCAGACTGCCACAGGGTCTTTGGTCGGGCGGGGGGGGGGGGGGTTGAGGTTAACAAAACTTAGAATCCCTGATCTGAATGGAGGGTTTTTTTCTTCTCAGACATTCGGGTTCTGGGCTCTTCCCTCCCTGCTCCCCACTTTGCATTCTGTGCAACCTTGGGAGCAGCTGTATGTTTCTGATGCATGTTCTTGATGACCGTGGTCTTTTTCAGCCTGCACCCAAGGCACCTTCAAGCCCTTGTCTGGCGAGGGGTCCTGCCAGCCATGTCCAGCCAACAGCCACTCCAACACCATTGGCTCACCCACCTGCCAGTGCCGGAATGGGTACTTCCGGGCCCGCACAGACTTCCGGGGTGCACCCTGTACCAGTAAGTGACCAGTGACCCCTGGGGTGGCGGGTAGATACCCGCCGCGGCTGCAGCCTCCCTGGCCTTCCTCCGCTTGGTCCTGGCCTACTGGTGCCCAGGCAAGGCAAGAAGTCAACAAGGCCACCTGGGTGCCCCACCGTCCCTCCCTGATGATTGGATCAACCTCTGACTCCCTCTCCCTGGTGTCCCACAGCGCCGCCCTCTGCTCCAAGAAGTGTGGTTCCCCGTCTGAATGGCTCCTCCCTGCGCCTGGAGTGGAGTGCCCCCCTTGAGTCCGGGGGCCGAGAAGATCTCACCTATGCGCTGCGCTGCCGCGAGTGCCGCCCTGGCGGGTCTTGCACCCCTTGCGGGGGAGACCTGACCTTCGACCCTGGCCCCCGGGACCTTGTGGAACCCTGGGTGGCAGTTCGCGGGCTGCGTCCAGATTTCACCTATACCTTCGAGGTCACTGCCTTGAACGGGGTCTCCTCCTTAGCCACTGGGCCAGTCCCATTTGAGGCTGTGAATGTCACCACTGACCGTGAGGGTGAGACAGGGTGCCGGTGGCCAGCCAGGAGGGAGGCGGGCAGCCTACAGGCCTGAAGGGGAAAAGGCAGTGGTGGGGACCCTGGGGTCTCCAGGAAGCATGGAAGGTTAGGACCTGCAGGGGTGAGTGGCAGATGGAAGAGTGAACACAGGTACAGACTTCAGGACGGGGCAGAGATGGTCAGGGGAAGCTCTTGAGACCGCTGAGACAAGCGTAGCCATCAGAGGCAGAGCTAGGAAGGACCAGGGGCAGACATGCCATGTGTCAATACCCTGACATGTCCTCTCCCTCACAGTACCACCCCCCGTGTCCGACATCCGAGTGACACGGTCATCACCCAGCAGCTTGAGCCTGGTGTGGGCTGTTCCTCGGGCGCCCAGCGGGGCCGTGCTGGACTACGAGGTCAAGTACCACGAGAAGGTAAGACCAGGACAGCACCCCTCAGGGTTTGGGGTGGACAGTGGGACGGGTTCTGGGGGCTGGCTGAATTCCAGGCCCCGGAGAGGTGTTTGAAGTCCAGTCGTGCCGAGTACTCGCTGTGTGACCTTGGGCCAGCCCCTTGACCTCTGTGAGTTCAATATCCTCAGCGTAAAACAGTTACAGTGATGGTGCCCACCCCACAGAATTGCGGCAAGGATTAAATGCTATAATAAAAGCCACGCAGGGAACAGCACACAGCACACATTAGTGAGCACACAGGTCCCACCTGCCACACAGAGGCACCAGGATGCAAGTCTTGGCACAGGGTGGGGGGAGAGAGGTGGGAAGAGCAGTGGAAACCGGGGGCCCTGGCTTACTGCTAGCCTCTCCTCCTCCTGGACAGGGCACAGAGGGCCCCAGCAGCGTGCGGTTCCTGAAGACGTCGGAAAACCGGGCAGAGCTGCGGGGGTTGAAACGGGGGGCCAGCTACCTGGTCCAGGTGCGAGCACGCTCTGAGGCCGGCTATGGGCCCTTTGGCCAGGAGCACCACAGCCAGACCCAGCTGGACGGTAAGCCTGAGCAGCAGGGCGTGGGGCAGGGGTGCTGCCCCTCCATTGCACAGGAGGCCTTGCCTCTGTCCTTAAAGGACCCCTCAAGTCACACTCCCATGCTCCTCTGTCGACCACGAGACCTTTTGGCCTGGTGATGAGAGCATAGGCTGCAGAAGCCAAAACCAACAGCTGGAGGGAAGACCTGCCTAGTGGCTTTTCAGCTGTGTGACTCTCAGCAGAAGCCTGACCCTTAAGCCCTATCTCTACCCCAATTGGAAATACCACGAGGTCTCTCTCCCAAGGGCTCCAAGGATCAACTGAGGTGAAACCTGTTCATTATTTTTTTGGTAAGATTTTTTTTTAATTTTATTCAAGAGGGGGAGAGAGAGAGAGCACGAGAGAGAGCAAGAGTGCATGCACAAGCAGGGGGAAGAGAAAAGGGAGAGGGTGGAGCAGAGCCCCTGCTGAGCTAGGAAGCCCATTGATCCCAGGACCCAGAGATCATGACCTGAGCTGAAGGCAGACACGTAACTCACTGAGCCACCCATGTGCCCCGACAGTCACTAGCTGTAGTATGCTTGTTGGCCCAGTGGCTTTCTAAACCTTTTAATGGTTTGAGACATGACTCATGTACCGTACAACTCACCCTTTAAAGAAAGTGCAGTTCAGTGGCTTTTGGTCTGTTCAGAGTTGTGCAACCATCCCCACAATTGTAGAACATTTCAGCATCCAGGGTGCCTGGGTGGCTTAGTCATTAAGCGTCTGCCTTCAGCTCAGGTCATGATCCTGGAGTCCTGGGATCAAGCACCGAATTGGGCTCCCTGCTCTGCAGGAGGCCTGCTTCTCCTCTCTCACTCCCCCTGCTTGTGTTCCCTCTCTCACTATGTTCCTCTCTGTCAAATAAGTAAACAAAATCTTAAAGGAAAAAAAAAAGAACATTTCAACATCCGGAAAGAGACATCCCATCAACCACCCTCAGCCCCCGGCAAATAACTACCTTACTTTTGGTCTCTATGGATTTGCCATTCTGGACATTCATACAAATGGAGTCCTACATTAATGAGGCCTCTCGTGACCAGCTTCTTCCTTCACTCGACAAAAGTGTTCGCAACATTCGTCTGTGTTGGGGCGTGTGTCCATACTGTTTATGGCTGGAAACATCCCATTGTGGGGCGATGTGTGTTCTCTCCATCCGTTCATCTGTTGGCAGACATCTGGGTTATTTACACATTTTGGCTAAGGACCTTGTAATTTTTAGCCTCTGGCGCCTTGTGTGGCCACCAGTATTTATGACTGAACGAAATCAAACCCAGTCTCTCTCTAACGAGGTTGGGAAAGTTCCTCCTTTGCCCGGAGGGACTTTGCAAGAGCCCATGCTGGTGGGAAGCAGTTTGGAAACCATGGTGCTTTCTGCACCTGCCCCACCACCGGGGGCCTGTTCTCAGGGGAACACTGCTCATACCTTGAGGCTGGTGTAGGGTCCCTGGGATCTCTCGGCTTTGTCTGATTGCAGCTTTCCTCCCCCAGAGAATGAGAGCTGGCGAGAACAGCTGGCCCTGATTGCCGGCACTGCTGTCGTGGGTGTGGTGCTGGTCCTGGTGGTCATCGTCATTGCTGTACTCTGCCTCAGGTGAGCACTCTGGGGCACCCGGAGGCCCTTGGGAGGAGAGCCCATGTAGATGGCCCTCTGCCCACTTGCTCCAGGCAAGCCTCCCTCGATGCCCCAGGATACTTGTTTTCTCTTGGAAGCTTCTCTGATCCCTGCTCCTCCTCCCTCCCACCCTGCCCCTGGGTCTTTTCCCTCTGGAAATGCAGAGGTGAGTGATTTCGTTTACCTTCTCTTTCCCATCGGCCTCAGGAAGCAGAGCAACGGGAGGGAAGCCGAGTACTCGGACAAACATGGACAGTATCTCATCGGGCACGGTGGGTAGGACTATGCCAAGGGACACAGGGCTGGGGCAGGAGCGGTGAGCCGAGAATCGGGCCTTGGAGTGCAGGGCAGGTTGTCTCTCAGTTAACGGGACCCCGTGTGGCTCCTCAGGTACTAAGGTCTACATTGACCCCTTCACTTACGAAGACCCTAATGAGGCTGTGAGGGAATTTGCGAAAGAGATCGATGTCTCCTACGTCAAGATTGAAGAGGTGATTGGCGCAGGTGAGAGGGAAGATTGGCGCCTGGGGTGGGGGTACAGAGGGAGTAGGTAGGGGGAAGGGGGCCAGTCAGCGGGCAGAGGAGGGCTGACTTTCGATGTCCTTCCTGAAGGAGAGTTTGGTGAGGTGTGCCGGGGGCGGCTCAAGGCCCCAGGGAAGAAGGAGAGCTGTGTAGCCATCAAGACCCTGAAAGGGGGCTACACGGAGCGGCAGCGGCGGGAATTCCTAAGTGAGGCCTCCATCATGGGCCAGTTCGAGCACCCTAACATCATCCGTCTGGAGGGCGTGGTCACCAACAGCGTGCCCGTCATGATCCTCACCGAATTCATGGAGAACGGTGCCCTGGATTCCTTCCTGCGGGTGAGCCCCCTGCCCTCCAGCCTCCTACACAGCCTCCCACCTTTCCCTGGCATAGCTAAGGAGCTCAGAACCAGAACGGATGGTGGGGCACATGTCACACCCCCTGTGCCCCTCGTCCCCCCCGACCCAGGACAGCTGGAGTTCCCGAGACTGGCCTTTCCTATGGCCGTGAGTGGAAATGGCCCATCTGTGGGGCCAGCGGACCTGAGATTTGGAGGGGTGGTCACTCGTTCTCTTGACAAATACTCCCTGAGCACCCTCTGGTGCCTCAGCCACTGTCCTCCTAGGCCCTGTGAATCAAGCCACAAACATCTCTGCCCTTGACAGTGTAACAGAGGAGAAAAGTCAACAAACAAGCTTTTTTTTTTTTTTTTTAAGATTTTATTTATTTAACAGAGAGAAGTACAGCCAGAGAGGGAACACAAGCAGGGGGAGTGAGAGAGGGAGAAGCAGGCTTCCTGCTGAGCAAGGAGCCCGATGTGGGACTCGATCCCGGGTCTCTGGGATCATGACCTGAGCCAAAGGCAGTCGCTTAACCAACTGAGCCACCCAGGCGCCCCTGTACGTCCTTTTTAAAAAAATCAAAACGTTTTCCTGCAGAGCAAAACGATGTTACATTTAACAGAATTGCGACATTTCCGTGGGATCATCCAGTCCCCAGTCGCTATTCACATTTACCTGGTTTTCCCCCCACCGGTCTCTTCCCTCCTGGTTTCTGCAAACCAGGATCCAGTTCACGATCAAGCATGGCACCCAGTGGTTCTTTCTTCGAGCCTCTTCAACATCCAGGCAGTTCCTTGTGACGACACTGACATGCTACAAAGCTGGGCCTCTTAGCCCCTTGAATGGCTCACTTTCTGGATTTATTGGCTTCGTCCCTGTGGGGTTGGTTAGCTTGCTCCTCCAGTTAAGAAAAGATAGATCTAATGTTTTGATAAGTCCAGAAATCAATATCCGTGGCCAGCCTACATTAGGGGTGCTGTGTGCCTTTCATGGCACCCCATCAAAGACAGGCTGCCCAGCTCTGCCCAGGAGAGAGACCAGGGTAGGCTCCGAGTAGCGTGATGACATCTGGACCCTCCACCATCGATACGAGGGTCTGTTCCGTTGGTACCAGACAAAGGTCCAGTTGCCCAGAGTGGGAGAGGATTTATTTTGAAGAGCCGATTTTTGGGTGGATCAGAAAGAGCCAGCTGTGATCAGATGGAGAAAGCATGCTGGGGGAATCAGAGTGGGCAGGAGGCCCGCATGATCAAGCAGTAGAAAGGTCAAGAGCGCCTGGGTGGCTCAGTTGGTTAAGCGTCCGCCTTCAGCTCAGATCATGATCCTGGGATCCCAGGATCATGTCCCTCATTGGGCTCTCTGCTTAGCGGGGAGTCTCCTTCTCCCTCTGCCCCCTCCTCTTTCCCCTCCCCATGCACACGCATGTGCTCTCTCTTAAGTAAATAATATTTAAAAGCTAAAGGCAGAAAGGCCAGTGAAACTGGCTGAAGCAGAAGAACAGTGGTAGATCTCGATGTATATGGTGGTCAGACCCTGGGGGCCTTGTGGCCTTAATAAGGAATTTGGATTTGATTAGAAGTTCAAGGAAGCCTTTGGAGGGATTTCAGCTGGAGAGGGGTGATTTCAGGAGCTCCCGTTGGTGGTGTTGGGGAGCAAGAGCCAGGAGCCAGTGGGGAGACTTGGCGGTCCTTTGGGGTGTGGGGTTGTAGCAGAACGGAGAGAAGTGGCAGGATTCGGGACATATTTTGGAGGCAGAACCTGCTACTGGATTATAGGTGGCAGGTGAGGGAGAGAGAACTCAGAGACTCCAGGGTCTGCCCTGAGCATCTGGCCAGTGGTGTTTCCACAAGCGAGATTCAAGGCCTGGGGTAGGTGTAGGTTTGTAGGACGGATTTAGAATTCAGGTTTTGGACTCTGTCCCTGGCCCTGCTTGGCCACCAAGGGTCCCCTGGGTGCTTGCTAAACCCAGAGTATGGGACCCTTTCACTATGATTGGATGGCTTATCTGGTGAGGGCAGACTCTGTTGAGGTCAGGGTTAAGCTTTTGGTCTTGGTTTTGGGGCTGGGGTCATAGATCACACTCCGTTTTTCATGGCTCTCTTGCAAGCTACACATGGCTGGTCCAAGAGGGCTGAGCAAGTTTGCTCTGGATGGGCCCCGATGCGTCTGGCCCTGTAGACGACAGGTAGCTAGCTCCGAACACACTCTGACTGTCCAAACAGTTGCTGTCCCATAAACTGAACATTAGATCAAAAGCATTTGTTGAGTATGTCCTGGATATAAAGCTCTGTACTAGACTAAATAGAAGAAACTGTTAATCTCCTTCAAACCCTTATTTTTTTTAAGATTTATTTATTTATTTGAGAGAGAGAGGTCATGAGCAAGAGTGGGTGGAGGGGAGGGGCAGAGGCAGAGGGAGAGAGAGAATCCTCAAGTAGACTCTGCTGCGCAAGGAGCTGGATGTGGGGCTCGATCTCACAACCTTGAGATCATCACCTGAGCCAAAAATCAAGCGTTGAACCCCTAACTGACCGAGCCACCCAGGTACCCCTCATAATCCTAAGTATCGTGTCAGGTTAGTGCGGAGAGAACTGAGAGAGATCAGGAAGGGACAGAGAAAGGAAGAGGGCTTACCTGGGCAGTCAGCAGGCTGGCATGAGATGGGTCGGTGAGTAGCACATCTGGTTTGGCGTGCAGAAGGCCGGGGGAAGCAAGGGTTAGTAGTGCTAATCTTGCCCTCTCCCTTGTCCAATCTCCAGCTGAACGATGGGCAGTTCACAGTCATCCAGCTTGTAGGCATGCTGCGGGGTATTGCCTCGGGCATGCGGTACCTCGCCGAGATGAGCTATGTCCACCGAGACCTGGCCGCCCGCAACATCCTGGTCAACAGCAACCTCGTCTGCAAGGTGTCCGACTTTGGCCTTTCCCGGTTTCTGGAGGAGAACTCTTCTGATCCCACCTATACAAGCTCTCTGGTAAGGACAGGTGACCTGCGTCTGAACTTCTTGGGGCGAGGTGGGGAGGGAAGGTTGGAAGGGGACGGGGTGGAAGGATTGACAGTTCAGGTTCAGGGACCAGATGGAGGCACAGACCATGGTGGGCAGGGAGAATGGGGGCGGTCAGCTCACGGAACCCGACTTCTGGTGTCCAGGAGAAGAAAAGAGTTAAGGAGCTGTGTGTCTGAGTTCCAGAAAGAAAGGCCTGGGGAAATGCCTGGGTCTTGTGATGTCTCAGCTCACCTTTTCCTCTCCCATCTTTAGGGTGGAAAGATTCCCATCCGATGGACAGCCCCCGAGGCCATTGCCTTCCGGAAGTTCACATCTGCTAGTGACGCCTGGAGCTATGGAATTGTGATGTGGGAGGTCATGTCATTTGGGGAACGGCCATACTGGGACATGAGCAATCAGGATGTAAGCATCTGGTGGTCCTACCAAGCTTTCCTGAAATGTTCTCTCACCGGGGATATGGGTTGGAGGGGCGTGGGGCCCCAGAGAGCTCATCACTGTTGGGTCCTTGAGGGTTGGCACAAAATAGAGTTGATCTTTATAACCAAGACTTTGATACAACACGTCCAATTACAGAGGGACACGGAGAAGGAGGACGGGGTTGGGAAGTTACTTATCTAGATCTTGGCCCAGGAGCCACTGGAGCATCAAACCACAGCCAGCTTTGGCCCCAGCCAGGAGACCTCGAGTCTGCCATTCTCGGGGCCTATGGCACCTGTCCCAGCATCAGCTAAAGTCACCATCTTTTGGGGGTCTTCTGGCATCCTCGTCCTGGGAGATCCTCACCCAGTGCTTCTGCCTGTCATTCCAGGTGATCAATGCCATTGAACAGGACTACCGGCTGCCCCCGCCCCCAGATTGCCCCACTTCCCTGCACCAGCTCATGCTGGACTGTTGGCAGAAAGACCGGAATGCACGGCCCCGCTTCCCCCAGGTGGTCAGCGCCCTTGACAAGATGATCCGGAACCCGGCCAGTCTCAAAGTCGTGGCCAGGGAGAATGGCGGGTGAGGACCCCAGAGGGTGGGCCTCTTCCCACACTCTGCCACCACCTGAGAACTCCCTCCCCTTCCTCCTCAGAAGTATCTGGCCCTCTGGTGGTATGTGGGATTGTCCTTTGTCCTCACCCGCTGCTCCAAGGCTGGGCTCAAAGTCCCTACCCTGACACAGCTTCAGAACTCAGCACGCCCCTCCCGCCCCTTGCCTTTCAGGGCCTCACACCCACTCCTGGATCAGCGGCAGCCTCACTACTCTGCTTTTAGTTCCGTGGGTGAGTGGCTTCGAGCCATCAAGATGGGACGATACGAGGAAAGTTTTGCAGCCGCTGGCTTTGGCTCCTTCGAGCTAGTCAGCCAGATCTCCGCTGAGTAAGTCGTGGTGGGAGCTGGAGGTGGCGGTTGAGAGCCAGGCAGTCTCAGGGGCACCTGGGGACCAGAACCAGGCCTGGTGGTTTAGTAGGAACCCCTGGGCAACTCCTGGTGCCAGCTCTGTTATCTAGAGCACCCCCAAAGTAGCAGCTCTGGGGACGAGAGCCCAGGGAATCTTCCAGGCCAGCAGGGCCCATCTCACCCTCTTGGGCCACCTCAGTCCTGGGCCCTCTTGCTCTAGTCCTGCTCTGTGTATCTAGCCTTGTGCATCTATCTACGTTCCAAACCCTGCTCTCACATTAACAAAGTGTCAACTCTGGCTGCTTTCCTCCCCATAAAAGGAGAAGGTTGGACAGGGTTTTGGAGACCATTTCCAGCTTTAATGTTAAATGGTTTTATGGTTCCAAAACCTCTCGAACAGTGCTCCCCTAGTTGGCCTTTCTGGTTCTGTATCTTTCTTCCTGCCCATTCCGTCCCAGGCTCTCTTCGTAGCCCAGGTTTGAATAACACATGGAAGGAAGAGAAGTCTGGAACCAGGGGGCGGGAGGCAGTCTCCCAGTTGGGCAGGTCATGGGCCTCCCTGCTCCCTGACTTGTTCCAGCAATGCCCTGACACAGGTCCATGCTCTCCATTTCCTACCTCTGCTGTTTTCCCTTATCTCGGGCTCCAGGCCTTAGGATGGGGGTGGGCGTGGGGGGGCAGGGGTGCAGCTCGTTTTTGCCCTACCCTGCCCCTTCCTCCCCACCCGCTCTTCCTCTCTTGGGCCTTTTCCTTCTGACTTCTCTCTTTTCCAGAGCAGGCTGGGCAGCCCCTTTCCCCACCCTCATTTTGTGCGCTTTGCTTTTCTCTCCTTCATTCCAGCCCCTTTGCTGATTCTCTGCCTTTTCCTAATCCTTGCTGGAGCCCCAAGGTGCAGCCCCCCACCTCCCATCTCTGGCCAGCCCTGCTCCACCCTCTGCTATAGAGAAGAACTTCCTCCCACTCCTAAAGCCTCTGGAAACTGCCCACAACTATTGGCAACTGTTCACGTGTGCCCCTCCCCTGCTGGCCTTCCTGATTGGCTGACATTCGGAGGCGGGGTGTCGTGTCCGCTCTAAGACAACCTCTCTGGGAGCCTTGTGGCCTCACCTAGCTCTCCCTTCTTCCCTAGGGACCTGCTCCGAATTGGAGTCACTCTGGCGGGACACCAGAAGAAAATCCTGGCCAGCGTCCAGCACATGAAGTCCCAGGCCAAGCCTGGAGCCCCAGGCGGGTCAGGAGCACCAGCCCCCCAGTACTGACCTGTACCTGCTTATCTGGCCCCATGACTCTTGAGCGGCTGGAGAAACAGCTCCTCTTCTTCCTGGGGCAGAGTCGGATGGGGACCCAAGAGGCCACCATACCTGGGCCCCACTGGATTGCACTTTGAACCCATAGGGGTGGGGGGAGCCGACAATTTGGAGAGACAGGATTTGAAGATTCTGCCATAGGCGTGTAGAAATCATCATGTGGCCCCCAGGCTGGAAGCCCTTCCCTCAGGATTGGGTGTGACCAAAGGGAATGGAAGCGCCTCTAATCTGCCAGCTTCCAGGGGCGGGTGGGCTTGATTCCCATGGCCTCCCTCTGATCCCCAGTTAGGGCCCCACGTGCCCCTCCTCACCTTGAAGGGCCAATGCACTGCCCTGCAGACCAAAGAGAAGAGGGTGACTAGCCTGTGAGCTCGGGAGTGGAGCGGGCGCGTCTCAGCGGGAGGCAGGAAGGGGTGTCGTGGCCCAGTGACAACATCATTGGACCTGGATGTCCCCAACCTTGCTGCTGTCTTCCTGAACTCAGTTTTCCCTTGTAAATGCCCCTCCCCCATCTGCTGCCTTCATATTGAAGGTTTTGAGTTTTATTTTTTGTTTTGGTCTTATTTTTCCACTCCCCCTACCCCCATCTTTTGTCGTTTCTTGTTTTGTTTTTCTACTGTTCTTGTCATAACTTTCCGTGTTGGGGTGGGGGGGGGCTGTTTCATTATTGCCTCCTTTGCCCAGGGTGAAACAGGGACTCACCATCGTGTCTGTTTCTGGAACAGTGCCTTGGTCACACCACAACTCCCAGACACTTTCCTGCCCCCAAGGAGCCCCAAGCTGTGTCCATGCGGGGGTGTAGGGGCGTGGGGTGGTGGTGGAAACCAGAGACAGACACCGGTGCTTGGAGGGGTTCTTAAATTATATTTAAAACAATTTTTTTTGTATAAATAAAAGAAAATGGGAAGTGTTGCCGTCCTGGGGGTGATTGGGAGTGGGGGATGGACTAGGTTTCTGCAGAGAATGGGGCCTGGATATGGAGGAGGAGTTGGAGGTCTGGAGACATGTGGGGGGCTGCGGGCTTGGTTCCCGGTCTCAGGGTGTGTTTGAGGTGGTGGGGTGGGGGCAGTGGAAGATGAGTCATTGGCAGCTGCTTCTAACGGCTCCAGATGGCTCTGCCAAGAGCCTGGGGCACCTCCGGGGTGGGGCTGCCCCCTCCCTCTCCTGGTTCCCCAGCCCTGGGAGGGGGCCAGGGGAATACTTGAGCTTATAGCCCTGCCCTGCAGCCCCCTGGTGGAGGGGGGCATCCGCTGGGGTGGGGGTCCACTCAGATGTACGAGACAGATGTGGGCCAGATGTGGACAGCTGGGGTTGGTTTAGAGGTAGTGGGGGGAAGAGTCTATGGGTTCTGGGGGAGGGGCAGAGAGCTAGAGGGATGTGGACCCCCCACGATATGTGCGCGCGTGCGCGTGCGCGCACTGGGCTGAGTCGTTGGGTTGTTGGGAAGACAATTCTCCCTTTCAAGATCTAGATGTTGCCCAGGCAGGTTCTCCCAGCCTCTTAGGAAGGGGAGGGGAAACCACCTGAGTGTCTTTCCCCAACTTCTCCCTCCCAAACAGGAAGACAGGAATGGGGTCAAGTCATTGTGGCCGTCTTCTGTTCCTTCCCTCCCAGTCTGCCCCCCCCAACACCTGCAGGGACCAGCGCTGTTTGGCTGCCTCAGTTGCCTCCTCTTGTGTTGGGGTCTTGCAGGACCCCAAATCCCAGCTTCTGCCATTCCCAGCCCAAGAAGCGTCAGGTGGTGATCCTGTCTGCAATTTCCTACCTGTACCAGCCTCTTCTGGAGTCCAGATACTCTGAAATCCTCTGTCCTGCCAAAGATGAAGGGCATCTGGGTCCCAGAGGAGGAGGTCTATCTGGAGGATGCCAGCCCAGGCCAGCCCTTTTCCCTGCCAACCAGACACCCGGGCTATATGAGGTGACCTTAGTTTTTGAGAGGAGCAGAGACCAAGAGAACAGGGCACAAATGAGTAATAGGCAAAAAGGTGAAGCTGAGGTGAAGGGTCCTCAGGTGGGGAGCAGGTGTGCAGCAGGGAGCTCTGCAAAGCCCAGGCTAACACACAGCCAGCTCATGGAACCCCTGTGAGAGCTTCTGCCATGCCCAGCTCCAGAGGGCTAGCCCGTCAGGAGCCATCCATTCATTCCAGAACCCTTCCCCACCCAGCTAGAATCTCAATCCCTTAAACATAAGTGGATGTAAGGGTCATCTCAGAATAAACAAAGGACCCAGTGTCCTGACTGCTTTGACACTTCCTGCCCCCTGGGGCCTGCCATCCTGACCACCTTCACCCCAGCTAGTGGCCTTCCTCTCCCTCTTGGGGCCCAAGCAGGATGTCCCAGCCCCCACCACCAAGCGGGGACCTGCCTCATGGGAGGCATGGGACCGTGGGATGAGGGGTCAGAATGGATGTCCTTTGGCCCCAGGCTGAGGTTAACTGGCCACTCCTGCTAGGATGGAGCTCCCAAATATTGGGTCCCCAGACCCCACGCCTAGGTACTGGTGTAGACCTCCACAGGGTCACCGGCGGTCGGCCCTTTAGAAAAAGCCACATTCCCCAGGATACAAAATCAATGCGCAGAAATCAGTTGCATTCTTATACACTAACAACGAAAAAATCAAAGAATCGATTCCATTTACTATAGCACCAAAAACTATAAGATACTTAGGAATAAACCTAACCAAAGAAGTCAAGGATCTGTACTCGAGGAACTACAGAACACTTATGAAAGAAATTGAAGAAGACACAAAAAGATGGAAGAACATTCCATGCTCATGGATCGGAAGAATAAGCATTGTCAAAATGTCTATACTGCCCAGAGCAATCTACACTTTCAATGCCATTCCAATCAAAATTCCACCAAGATTCTTCAAAACATTAGAACAAACAATCCTAAAATTTATATGGAACCAAAAAAGACCCTGAATCGCTAAGGAATTGCTGAAGAAGAAAAGCAAAGCTGAGGGCATCTCATTACCTGACTTCAGGCTTTATTACAAAGCTGTGATTACCAAGACAGCATGGTACTGGCATAAAAACAGAGAAATAGACCAATGGAACAGAGTGGAGAGCCCACATATGGACCCACAAATCTATGGTCAAATCATCTTTGACAAAGCAGGAAAAAATATCCAGTGGAAAAAGGACAGTCTCTTCAATAAA
>PITA01004893.1:87319-117622 GCA_004023965.1 Spilogale gracilis | reverse complement strand
GCAATGGCCACAATCGCCAAACTATGGAAAGAGCCAAGGTGCCCATCAACAGATGAATGGATAAAGAAGATGTGGTACATATATACAATGGAATACTATGCCTCCATCAGAAAGGATGAATATCCAACTTTTGTAGCAACATGGACTGGACTGGAAGAGATTATGCTGAGTGAAATAAGCCAAGAAGAGAAAGTCAAGTCTCGCATGGTTTCACTTACTTGCGGTGCATGAGGGGTAAACTGGAGGACAGTGGGAGAAGGAAAGTAAATAGGAACTAGGGTAATCTAGGGAGGGAAACGAAACAACAGAGACTTTAGACACAGAAACAAACTGAGGGACTTGGAGGGAGGGGGGTGGAGGGATGGGAGAGCCTGGTGGTGGGTACCGGGGACACCTAAAGCATGGAGCACTGGGTGTGGTGAATGGGGAATGAATCTTGGAACACTGGAAAAAAAAATTTTAGTAACAATAAAAAAAAAAAAGATGAGGGTGGAAAGAGTTGGGAAGATTGGCAAGAAACAGTGGGAGTAGGGAGAGTGATATCTAAATACTTTACCTTAAAATACATGTGCTGTAGGAAAATGAGGATTTGATAGATAAAAAAAAGAAGGCAATATTTTTAGAGGAGAGACATACTTTAAAGACTAGGTGGGTGGCAAGCTAGCATTCTGGACTGGAGTATGAACTATGGAGTCAGAAACCTGAATCAAATCCATGCTATTAGAGCTGAGACCTGAGGCAGCATAACTTCTCTGCCTTGATTTTCTCATCTGTAAAATGGAAATAATAATAGTACCTAGTTGCTCTATGAATTAAATGCTATGGTGCTTTTTTTTTCACACTTCATAGATCTCTCATTGCCAGTTCCTTCACTATTTTTTCTTGTCCTCTTGGGCTTTTAATGTTGAAATATCTTAGGACTCAGACCTCATTTTGCTTTATTTTCCCTCCCCCTTGTTCTCCCATCCTGTGCCTTCCCCATTAGCTAGGTTCATGCTTTTAAATACCATCCATATGCTGAGGAATTGTAATTTTATTTATTTGACAGAGAAAAACACAGCCAGAGAGGGAACACAAGCAGCAGGAGAGAGAGAGGGAGAAGCAGGCTTCCCGATGCAGGGTTTGATCCCAGGACTCCGGGATCATGACCTGAGCTGGAGGCAGAGTCTTAACCACTGAGCCACCCAGGTGCCCCAATGATGACTTGTAAATTTTTATCTCTAATCCAGAACTTTCTCCTAAACTTCAGACCTATATATACCTGCTTATTAGACATCTCCGTTGGGAGAGCTGATATACATCTCCAATTACACATGTCCTAAACTGAAATCTTGAACTGCTCTCTCAAACCTGCTTTACCCACAGCCATCTCCATCCCACCGATGGCAAATTGATCTACTTTCCAGGGCCAGATCTTCTGAAGTCATCTTTGTTTCTCTCAGACCCCACACACGCTTCTGTCTGCTTACAGAGAATATCCTGAATCTAGCCACTTCCTGCCAGTGGCTACCATCTCAATCTGAGTTCACCTCCTGCATTGATTCTAGCATTGCCTTCTATAGTCTTTTCTCAACATCGTTTGAGTTTTGCTGGAGAGTTCTTTAAAAATGTAAGGTCATATCCCTCTTCTAATGCTGATGAGTGGATTCCATTTCTTTCAGAAAATTTACGTTTTTACAAAGACCAGCAAGCTTGTACATAATCTGCATTTTCCTTACTTCTCTGGCCTCATTACCCATTGTTCTTTTACTTTCTCACCTGCTGCAGTCTGTGCAGCTTCCTTATTCCTTGAACAATGCCATTTAAGCTCTTGCTCTATAGCTTTTGTACTAACAGTTTTCTCTGCCTAGAATATTGTTCCTTCAAGAGTTTTCTTAGCTAACTTCCTTCCCTTCAAATCGTTTTTCAAATTATATCTTCTCAATGAAGCCTGTGCTAACCTCACCTTTTAACAATGTACCATGTTCCAGCCCCACTAAGGCACTCCCAATCTCTTAACCCTGCTTTACTTTTTATTACCATCCTCTCAAATACTATATAATTTGCTTATTATATTTTTTATTGCCCATCACTCTATGCAATACAAAATTAAATATGAGCAGGGTCTTTATCTGCTTTCATTACTAATATATACTAAGAACCTAGCATGACGCTTGGCAAGTGGTGGGTACTCAATAAATATTTGTTGAGTAAACAAAATAATGACTAAAGGAATGAGTGACCATAAAATGCTTTCTATATGTTGGGCATTATACTAAGTACTCCATTAGTGCTACCCGTTATTATTGTTGTTATTTTTTAGTTGGGGGAAAAGAATGAATGAAGAATATATTCTAGAAAGGTTTGATAGAGTGTTAGAGAAGAAGACTGTTAGGTTGACATAGGCTGGCAAGTGGATTATGACCTTAAAATAAACCGTAGCAGAATATTGGTTTCTCTGTGAGAGGCTCTCCAACAGAAGGCACATTTGGGAGAGCATAGTTAAGAAATAATTTACCCAGGGATAATTATTACTAGCAGAAATGAATCTTTTCTCACCCTGACTCACCCAATGGAGACTACTTTTAGGTAATTATCTTTGTTAAGTTTTATTAATCTTTTGGCACTTAACACAGTGGTGCACTTTATTGGAAGACACTGTTCGCCGCTGAATTTTTAAAGCTCTTGGGGGATCATTTGAATGAGAATAGAGCTTGATGGTAGGATAGATTTAAGAGTGGTAGTTCACATTTTCCTTACCTTTTTTTTTTTTTTTTTTTTTTTAAATCTTGAATGTTTGGGCAATTAGTGAGTTTAAGAGACAACCACAAAATTTTAGTTCAGAGAATATGGAATTTTCTGATTACTCTGAGTTTTTATGCCTTTTGAATTTTGACGCTTTGTTCTAGTACTGCCCACTGATTTAAATATTGAAATGGTTTAACTGCTGTGTTTGACCTGGGAATTTTATGGTAGACCCAAGGATAGAGGTAGACCTTTTTTCTTAAATTAACTTTTATACTACTGACGTAATGCATATTTATTATAGGTAATGTTGGAAATGCAGAAAAGTTTCAAAGAAAAAACCCAACTCTTATCCCATCACCAGAGATAACCACATAAGTGTACTGGGCATGTTCTATTGTGAGTCATTTCAAAAGTTGGATATAGTTCTCTTGCAATTTCTTCATCAAATGTCAAAACCACCTTACTGTCTATAAGATAGGAGTGATTTCTGACCCTTTTTTGCATTATGGACTCTTCTGAGAATTTAAGAAAAGCTACAGATTTCCTTCTCCTAAATCTCCATATGGTCATGCACATAACTTTTCTTTATTATCAAAGGATTTATGGACAATCTGAATCCTATAATAGTCTATAAATTCTAGGTTAAAATCTTTTTTTTTTAAATTTTATTTATTTGACAGAGAGAAACACAGCTAGAGAGGGAACACAAGCAGGGGGAGTGAGAGAGGGAGAAGCAGGCTTCCTGCGGAGCAGGGCACCCGATGTGGGGCTTGATCCCGGGTCTCTGGGATCATGACCTGAGCTGAAGGCAGTTGCTTAACCAGCTGAGCCACCCAGGTGCCACCTAGGTTAAAATCTTTAATAAAAAGCACAAACCGTTTTTTTTTTTAATTTAAAATCTGATAAATCATGACAAATCAAAATGCTTTCCTGTAATGTTCATGTTTGTTCAAAGGTAACTATAATGAATATCTGTTACTTTTATCTGCTTAGTACCCATTTGATTCTTCTCTTCTGGTAGCAGTGCCCAATCACCATGTTACAAGGATGGGCATATGACTCAGGTTGCAGCAAAAAGAATATCTAACTTTAGAATAGTTAAAGCATAAATTAACATTAAACTGACTTGACATTTTATCAAATATTTTAGAATCTATGTATTGAATTTTTCTCTTCCACTGTAATCACTTTAGGAGATTTCTTTTCAATTATATTGCCATGGTTTGAAATACTTTTGTTTCTCTTCTGGAATGGCCTTTAAAGCAAATGTATGAGCTATATAAGCAAGTCACATTATCAAAACTTTTGGTTGAAAGTTACAGAAAACTTCACCCAAATGACTTAAGCAAAAAGAGAATTTATTGGTCCATGTAACTGGAAAGTTTAGTGGGGAGGTCTATCTTCAAACACAGATGGACAGAAAAACTCAAATAGTGTCATCAGGGCATTATTTGTCTCCTTGTCCTTGGGCCCTGCTTCTTTGTGTTGGCTCCATTCTCAGATAGGCTTCTCCTGCGTGGTAACAAAAGTGACTCTAGCATCCTTTCTGGCTGAAATTTTTTGGAAGCAGTGAGCATCATTTTTGGTAGCCACCAGTCTACAGAGATAGAGACTTCATGCTCACAGTGAAACCATCTCTGGGGTCAAGGGAATGCAACATGGTTTATGGTTAATTCTGGGGCATGTGCTTCCCCATGCAGTCTTAGTTCCACCCAAAGTGTCTGAACTATGAGTGGGGAGGAGGTTAAGAGTCAACATAGTAGACTATTGTTGGAGGAAGGGCAAAAGGATACTGATGGAACTCATTCTACAGTTAGTATGACTCTTTTAAAGTCACAACTTACATGTGACTCAAAATATCCACCTTCTTTACCAGATGTGATGCTAAATAACTTTTGTTAACAATGAAGATAATAACTTACCAGCATTAGAGGTATTCAGAAGAATGTGTTTCAGATTTTAATATCCATTCCAAGGAAGATGGCTGTCATACCTGGGAAAATACAGTTTACTCAGAGGAGCTATCTCTTAATTTAAAACAGAAGGAATAACAAAACAAAACAAAACCAGAAGGAATAAATAATAAGACAAGTAAATCATAAAACAGCATGTAAGCAAGTGTTGACTTTTAGACTGTCATCTCTTAAAAAGAGATTATGAAATTCTCAGGAAGTGTCTGCAGCATTGGATTACAAACAAAATGCCAATTTAGTAAATGTATTGTTTTAAAAAATGTACTAAAATTGGAATTCTTGTGAGCGTTCCCATGGGCTCAGAAAATTATATGCGATCTGTGTTACTGCTTATGTTTTACATGATCAAGGTTATTGTAGGATTTACACATTTTCTTTTTGGCTTATTTTTGTCTGTTGATCTAGTAGCTTCTGAAATGAACATGTTAAAATCTTTACCTACAACTGTTGATTTAGCTATTAATCTCTTCTAATTATTCAGTAATTTAAAGAATAAGTACATTTTAAGACTATATGCATACATCTATTCATGACTGATACAATGTTCCTTTTACCAATGTATGATGTTCCTCTTTTCCCTTATGATGTTTTTCACCATAAGTTCTATAACCTGGCTTTATTTCTTATTTTGTTGGTATATTTTTTCCATCCCATCATCATCATTTTTGTATACCTTCTTTATTGCTCTCCCCTAGCTCTTAATATTCACCCTGAAATTTTTACTTTTGATTGATAAGTTTGATCCATTTATATTCATTGTAGTTAATTCTGTTAAGATTTATTTCTATTATTTTATTTTTTGTTTTCTATTTATACTTTCTCCTTGTCATTTATTTTTTCCCCTTTTATATAGTCTGTTATGTAGATGAGAAAAAAAATTTTTGGTATTGAAAGCTATATATTTTATTTTTATTCTTATGGTATTTATTTCCAACCTAGTGAGATTAAAACTTGTACCTATTTTTTTCATCAAACAGAAAACTTATCAATATCTGTGTTTTTCATCGAATAAGACAAGAACCTTAGTACATTCTAACTTCTCACACTTCCCTCTGGTATCTTCTTCCAAAATTTATTATCATATTATTATTGTTTAGAATTTTAGTTTTAGATTTTTGTGCACATACATTTCTGGTTACTGTTTATACTAATAAATTAAGTTTTACCTCATTCTTACTCCAACATCTTGTTTTTTTCTTCTAGATTTATTCCTTATTATGTTATGGTATATTTTTCAAGAATTCTTTCATTCTTTGATGAATTTTTGTAGCCTCATAAATCTTTATCTCATCATTGCATTTAGGTGATAATTTAACTGGATATAGAATCTCAGGTTCAAAACACTTTTCTTCAGCATTATGAAGATTTTTATTACAATATATTTATGTATTAACACTACTGATAAATATTACATCCATTTGATTCTTCTTACATTGTAAGTTATCTTTTTTCCTCTAAAGATTTTAAAATTTTAGAAAAATTGTAATATAACTTCACTAGGTGTGGGTTTCTAAAACTTACCTGTTTAATACTTTATTTTTTCTTTTCCTGTGAGTTTTGTTCACTTTTCTTTTTTAAAAATTATATAGTTGGTTTTGATTTAGTATAATTTAGTGTATTTTAGTATAGTATTTAATAGTGTCCGTGTTTAAAGGAACGAGGCTGATACAAAAGCGAAGGTTAAACAAAGCTTTATTTTGCACCAAGCATCAAGAATTGTACTGGCCAGCCAGGATGGCTTCTCAGGAGAGAGAAATCCACCCCGCCTAATTTCTCCGGCTAGCTCTTATAGGGTGACCCCCAAATCACAAGCTAACCAGGGTTAATTTGCATTTGTATTGCTAACCAGGGTTAATTTGCATTTGTATTGCTCCAGGAACCCCGAAGTTGAGGGCATCTGGGCATTCCCATCTGAGCCCAAGTACCGGTAATGGGCCACCCATTCTTAGTTTACATCTCTATTACTCAGGGTCTGGAGGTTGGAGGTTAACTCATTGGGTGTCATGCTCACCTTTGTTTTCCAGGGGCTGTTTGCCCATATTTCCTGGAGCTGTTTTTCTGGTTAAATAGCAAGGTGGCTCAGGATTTTTAAATCGGTCCTTACAGTATTTCTTTTGGGATGTATGTTCCCCTCAGATTTCTTGTAATACTTTTCTGGATGTTGTCTTTTACTCCTTTATGGATACTAGCTCCTTTGACTTATAATGTCAGCATGGGGGGGACGGGCATAAATCCAGGCCCTTGTTTGGGCTCCTTTAGGTACTTTTAAGATTTCAGTGCATGAGGAGAGACTTTGGATTCTGCCCATTCCAATGTTCTCTGCTTCAGGTTGTTACCATTCCTTGCAGCATCCAAGGAACAATGCCTTTTAAATGTAATTACCTAGTCCAAGGAGTGGGGAGGCGAAGGAGGAGAGGGAAATATTCAAGGCCAGCCCTTCTGTTAGGTCTCATTGCTTTAGGCTCTTTATCCTAGCTATGTTCCAGTGCTACCCTGCTATTACTTCTTTAACATCTGTATCTATAGTGAAATGGTGGTTAAAATTTTCCCAGGGCAATGTGAAAGAGAGAGAAAGAATTAATAGAAAGCTCTCCTAACCTACTTTGAACTGTTCTGTTCAGAATCAAGCCTGCTCTGCCTCCAGCACACTCCTCTCTCTTACTGTGGGACCTGGCCACCATCTGACTCCCCAGAGCTTTCTTACAGTTCATGGGTAGACATGGCTCTGGAATCTGTGAACATCCACATTTCTCCTGTGAGAAAGAGATTAGGTTTTGGGAGTGAGATCCATCAGCACTCATTTGTTCTGAACTTCTTATTACTTTGTTGAAAACTGGAAATCAGTCTTATGTTGTGAATTTTTGCTACATTTATTTCACATTGCAAACAAAAGCAAGGCATATCATTATAGTGAAACAAACTGTGACAATAACATGTTTTCGATATTTTATTCTTTTTGCATTCTACCTCTGTCAATATTTTAGTGAAAGAGCTCCATCAATTTGGAAGGTTATATACTAAAACTTTTCTTAATCCCGAACTACCAGATTTCTGAAAAACTTACTGGAATTAGATATATTGACAGACAAAAATTTTAAGCAACAGTGATAGCTGTGACTTGGAGTGGCATTCATTCATTTCTTTATTCCCTAACAAACATGTCAAACACCTATCATGTGTGAGGGAATGTACCAAGTGAAGAGAAAAACATGAAGAATGTGATCATTTTGCGTGGAGAATTTGTAGTCAGGTAAGTTCACTCAAATAACCGTAAAATAATTTTAATTCAGAATAGTCTATAATAATCCACACTTTCTCCTTTATAATCTCTTGTCACATCTTCTATATAATTCCTATTTACTACTTTTTACAGATTGTTTTACCCTCTTTGATTGTTTGTCCCTTAGAATGTATGTTTCTTTGGGATAAACACTCAGTAGTGCGATTGCTGGGTCATAGGGTAGCTCTATTTCTAACTTTCTTAGGAACCTCCACCCTGTTTTCCAAAGTGGCTGTACCAACCTGCATTTCCACCAACAGTGTAAGAGATTTCTTTTTTCTCCACAACCTCTCCAACATTTGTTGTTTCTTGTCAATGTTTGCCATTCTAACTGGTGTAAGGTGATATCGCAGTGTGATTTTGATTTGAATTTCCCTGATGGCTAATGATGTTGAACATTTTTTCATGTGTCTCTTAGTCATTTGTATATCTTTTTTTGGAGAAGTGTCTGTTCTATGTCTCCTGCCCATTTTTTTTTGACTGGATTATTTGTTTTTTGGGCGTTGAGTTTGAGAAGTTCTTTGTAGGTCTTGGATACCAACCTTTTATCTGTAGTGTCATTTGCAAATATCTTCTCCCATTCTGCGGGTTGCCTCTTTGTTTTGTTGACTATTTCCTTTACTGTGAAGAAGCTTTTTGTCTTGATGAAGTCTCAAAAGTTCATTTTTGCTTTTGTTTCCCTTGCCTTTGGAGACATGTTCTGAAAGAAGTTGTTGTCCAATGTACCCCAAAGATACAGATGTAGTGAAAAGAAGGGCCATATGCACCCCAATGTTCATAGTAGCAATGTCTGCAATAGCCAAACTGTGGAAGGAGCTGATATGCCCTTCAACAGATGAATGGATAAAGAAGATGTGGTCCATATATGCAATGGAATATTACTCAGCCATCAGAAAGGGTGAATACCCAACATTTGCATCAACGTGTATGGAACTGGAGGAGATTATGCTAAGTGAAATAAGTCAAACAGAGAAAGACAATTATCATATGGTTTCACTTATTTGTGGAACATAAGGAAATAGCGTGGAGGACATTAGAAGAAGGAAGGGAATAATGAAGGGGAGGAAATCAGAAAGGGAGATGGGCTGTGAGAGACTAGGAAACTCCAGGAATAAAACTGAGGGTTTTAGAGGGGAGAGGCATGGGGGAATGGGTGAGCCTGGTGATGGGTATTAAGGAGAGCACATATTGCATGGAACACTGGATGCTATATGCAAACAATGAATCATGGAACACAGATCAAAAACTAATGGTGCACTGTATGGTGACTAACATAGCCTAATAAAAAATTATTTTAAAAAGTATGTCTCTTTCAACTCTCTTATCTTTTAAAAAAAATTCTTTGATTGTGGTGAGAAGACTTAATGTGAGATCTATCTGCTTAATAATTTTAAGGGTACAATGTTGTTAACTATATTACAATATTGTATAATGGGTGTCTAGACTTCTTTTTTTAAAGATTTTATTTATTTATTTGACAGAGAAACACAACTAGAGAAGGAACACAAGGAGGGGGAGTGAGAGAGGGAGAAACAGGTTTCCTGCTGAACAGGGAGACTGATGTGGGGCTCGATCCCAGAACTCTGGGATCACAACCCGAGCCAAAGGCAGATGTTTAATGACTGAACCACCCAGGTGCCCCTGTCTAGAACTTCTTCATCTTGCATAATTGAAAATCTATGCCATAGATTAGCAATTTCTTATTTCCTCTTCTTACCAGTCCCTGGTAACCACCATCTTAATTTTCTGATTATATGAGTTTAATAATTTTAGATACCTCATACGAATGGAATAATATTTGTTTTTCTGTGATTGAATTATTTTGTGTAGCATAATATTTCAAGGTTCATCTATGTTGTCACATATTGCAGGATTTCCTTCTTTTTAAAGGCTGAATAGTATTTTATTGTATATATATATATATATATACATACACACACACACAGCATTTTCATTATCCATTCATCTGTTGTTTGATATTTAGGTTGTTTCCATGTCTTATTGTTGTAAGTAGTGCTGCGATAAACATTGGGGTGCTAATATCACTTTGAGATCCCTACTGATTCTAATTCTTTTTGATAAATAACCAGAAGTGAGATTACTGGATCAAATGATAGTTCTATTTTTAATATCTTTAAGAATCTTCATTCTGTCTTTCATAGCAGCTACACCATTTTCCATTTCCATTAATAATACAGCTCTCTTATTTTTATCATATATTAATATTTTTATTTTTTTACTTTTAAAAGATTTTATATATTTATTTGACAGACAGAGCACAAGCAGGCAGAAAAACAGGCAGAGGGAGAGGGAGAAGCAGGCTCTATGCTGAGCAGGAAACTCAATGTGGGGCTCAATCCCAAGACCCCAAGATCATGACCTGAACTGAGGGCAGCCACCTAACTGACTGAGCCACCCAGGTGCCCCTATTACATCTTAGATGCTAAACATAAATGTGCTAATATAGGTATTACAGAGGATAAAAGAGCATTTCTGGGATGCCAGGAATAGTGAAAATGTTATTTGAAGTGGATTACTCTTGGCTTTAACTAAAATCCTGTTTCCTCAGGTGTGCTTTCAAACTTTTCTTGATGGTCTTGAAATACATTTCCCCCCTCTCAGCGGAAATTTCTGAAGAGACACCAACTCTAATGGAAGGGCTAAATGTTTTTGTCATCATCTTTGTCTTTCAGATCAAACTTGTTTTCCACTGGAAAAGCAAAACTTTCACCTGAGATAGCTGAGAAAACCTTGTAGTGTGGGCTGCCTCTAACAATTCAGCGTCACCTTGGCTAGGATGCTGCCAACACCCACGGACCCCCGTCATCGCTATTCTCAGCAGCACATGACCCATTTTTATTTAAATAGCATGAAGGTTGGAGCTATGAAAGAGAACAATATCCAACTGGGGATTTGAAATAAATATTATAGACCATAGTGATTCTAGGAAGGAGTGAAGTTGGTGGTCCTCGATGAGAGAGAAGATTAGAAAAAAAAAAAAGAGAGAGAGAGAGAAGATTAGAAACATGGTGTAAGTGAATGTTAGAAGGTACTTTGGAGGGTCACTAGATCTACTCCCCACCCATCACCTTAGAGATAAGGAAACTGCAGTCTAGCATGGTGAAGTGACTTGGTTAAATCAGCACAAATCCTGTAACTAGAATTCAGGCTTTCTTACTTCCAGAGCAATGTCCTACCTATTGTATTCAACTGCATTTCCTGGGTATTTCAGATTTTGAAATCAGTGATAGCACACTGGGAAGATACTTTTCTATAGATCTGGATTTTGTAAGCCAGAAAAAATTTAGTTGATGACATGGAGAAATTTGCTAAAACTTGTCCTTATGCTTAGTTTGTTAGTTAATTTTGTGGCAATTTGGTTGGGCATACTGGAGACATGATTATTCTGGGTGTTTCTGTGAAGATGTTTTAGATGAAGTTAATACTTAAATCCATGGAGTTTGAGCAGATTCCCCTCCATGACATGGGCGGTCCTCACCTAATCATTTGACAGTCAAAAAAAAAAAGAACAAAACATTGATTTCCTTCAAGGAAGAGTAAATTTTGCTGGCAGATGGCCTTTGGACTTGAACATCAGTATTGGCTACCCATGGGTCTCTATAGCTCTTCATATGGTCTTAGGTGATGGCCCAACCTGCAGATTTTAAACTTGCTAGTCACCATTCAGTGAGCCAATTCCTTAAAATAGACCTCTCTCTCTCTTTCCCCATATATATATATATGGAGTATGGATCGATATGTCTCCTATTGACTACGTTACTCTGGAGAACTCTAATATACTTAGTGAAATACTTGTTTCCTTAATCTAGCATTTGGGCCTTAAATATTTGTACCCATAGGATCTTGTCTGATGTTTGGGGTCATTATGTGCTATTATCTTTCTCTCTTATGCTCTGTAAACACAAAGATGCTTCTTTTTTATTTTGTTACTAAAAGCAAATCTCTAAAAACAATGCTCTTGTTTCTTCCTCGGTAATGAAGATCATTTCAATGGGATCTTGAGGTGTCTTCATCAAATTCTGAGACCAGTGCTACTGGCTCTACATGTTGAAGGGTGAGGCAAGTTTTTGGATTTGCTGCCAGAGAAAGCATGAAAGGAAGCACACAGCAACTCAGTTTTTGTTCTCTGAAAAATTGATAGTTCTTCTCCTATCCAGTCCTCTATTCTTCTTGCCCAAGTTATTTCTACAACCTCTTCAAACTTTCTTTGTATTGGTTAGGACACTTTCAGTCACAAGTGACAGTAACTCAACTTAATCTTGTTTAAGTCAAAAGAGAATTTTATTTGTGTATGTAATAAAAAAAGTCTGAAAAGAGTTCTGGAGTAGAACCCAGAGCCTCAGACATTGTCACTAAGACTCATTTTCTCTCTCTCTGCTTGGCTTTCCTCTGTTTGGGGGCCATTGTGGGGGATAGCTCCTCTTTAGTATTGGCAAGATACAGTAGTAGTTGGGTGCCTGGGTGGCTCAGTGGGTTAAAGCCTCTGCCTTCAGCTCGGGTCATGATCTCAGGGTCCTGTGATTGAGGCCCACATCGGGTTTTCTGCTAAGCAGGGAGCCTGCTTCCTCCTCTCTCTCTGCCTGCCTCTCTGCCTACTTGTGATCTCTCTGTCAAATAAATAAATAAAATCCTCTTTTTAAAAAAAAGATACAGTAGTAGCTCCTTGTTTACATTCTGTTCATTTAAAACCATGGAGAAAATAGCATGTTTCCCAAGAGTTCTAACTAAAGTCCTCACTTGACTCTCATTGGCCAGTTAGGTCATACATTTACCCTTGTAAGTGCCGATTCTCTTACTCCTGGATCATGTCTATCTTCATATTTGAGGCTGGTCTCAATCAACCCACATGTACAAAGAACAAAGAAGAGGCAGTTTTCTCAAAGAGAAAGGGAGAAAGGATGCCTGATAAATAGAAGTAGTAGAATACACTACAGCATCCTTGTCAAGTTTGGGCAGTCGGACTGTGTCTGGCAGGTGGGCAAGAAGCAGTAGTGAGAACTAAGGAGCTCAGTCTTGAATAGTTCATTTAAAATTTTTTTTTAAAAATGTTTCTTTTGTTCAGCTTTAATGAGGTATAATTGACAAATAAAATGAAAATATATTTATTCACTGTGTGTGTGTGTGTGTGTGTGTGTGTGTATTTGATATACATACACAAGTACCTGTAGAATATCCTGTGATTCTGGATAACTGGGCTCTGGAAATAGTGAAAGACTAAGCTAGAGAGTTTTTTCAATGTTTTAGAAACAAATTACATTTCCTGGAAAGTTTTAAAGTTCTAGAATGGAGATTCAGAATATAGTCTTTCTTTACCATACAGTGTCAACTTCTCATTGGCTACTTTATTTTCAGCCCTTGGGTCTTCTGTTTTACTCTTTTCTGTACTTTGCCATAGTATTTAGAGTGAAATAATGGGAAGTATGGCCTGTGAGGAAAAGGGTTTCATTCTTTTGTTCACCATTACACATGCAGTGCCTAGAAGAGGACTGGGCCCAGGAGAGACCCTCAAAAATATTTGTTGAATAAGTGGTTAGATAAACTACAAGTGTTATTTTATATCTGGACTCACCGTGAATCAGTAAAATGTCGTGATAATGAATCCACTTCATTTTCTATGCTTTTTCTGATAAAATTCTTTCCAACTGACTTTTTAAAACCTGAACTTTTTATTTGAGATAATTATAGATTCAATGTAGTTGTAAGAAAGAATACAGGGATTCATGTACGCTTTATCCTTTTTCTCCCAATGAGAACATCATGCAAATACAAAAGTATTTCACAAATAGGATATTGAGATATTGATATTGATGTAGTTAATCTGGCTGACTTGTTCTTTGCATGTGTGTGTGTGTGTGTGTGTGTGTGTGTGTGTGTGGTCAATTGTTTCACAGCCACAAAGTTTTTCCATCCAGTGTACATGTTCTTTTGTAATGTGAGTTTGCTGTTCCTGTAATCCAGAGGTAAATTCTCTTGTTGCATTGTCTTGAATTTGAGCCAGACTTATTTTGCTTTGACTGGGAGAATGTGGCAGAAGTTGTGTTGTGCTAGTTCCAGAGCCTTGGCCCCAAAGGTCTTTCATCTTTTCTTCTCTTTGTGTTGATACATTTTCCTGAGAAAAAATGATCTAGTCAACTGGAAGTTGAGGGACCATGTAGAGGCAAACTGAGATACGCCACCCAACAGCTAGGACCAACTGTCAGACATGTACGTGAACCTATCTTTCACTTTTCAGCCCAGCCACCTATCTTGCTAAATGTATGAGTAAGCCCAGGTGAAACCAGGAGTAGCAGATGTGCCCAGTCAAATTCTACAGAATTGTAAGAAATAAGAGATTACTGTTGCTTTAATTTTTGGAAGGTTTGTTACATAGCAGAGGGTAACTTAGACAGTAGCATCTCAAACTGAGAATCTTTAGGTATAAGTATTTAGGTTTTATTCTTGGATTATGACCTAGTAATTAGCAGGTGAGTGTCAACTGTGTGGTGTTTGCATCCCCCCCCCCTTGTACACATTACCTGTCATTTGCTTTTGTCTTGTCATGTTTCTACTCAGTTACATATCAAGAAAATCTGATTAATATCAGTTTTACCTCATCACTCTCTTTTATTGGCATGCAGAAGTTTTAAAGGTATCTGACAAAGCAGCTTAATGTATAGTATAGGTGTAGACCCAAATCTAGTTTCCTAGGTTAGTATTTATTAGACTCAAATATAGCCAAATAAATTTTTCAGTAGAAAAGTCCACATCACCATATTGTAAGATAACTATTGAAATCCAGAGTTCTGGCTCAAGATGACAATTTAAAGACTGTTTATGTTTTCTGGAAAACATTCAGCTCCTATCACTTTTATTTTTGTGTTGCTTCTAATGTTAACACCCATGATGAATCTTTAACTAGATGTGTTCTGAAAGGATACATTTCAGAAATCCTGAGAAGATATCTGGACATGGAGATTTTTCTGTAGATTGTGAAATATGAATTTTTTATTTACTAGTTCTTTACAACCGTTCTCTTTTAATGTATCTAAAAACCAAGGGTCTCTTTTAGATACATTAAAGATTAATTACATAAACTAGTGGAAAGAACTCTGCATAGCTGTTTAGAAATAGGTCTTTGGAGTTAGACTCCCAGGTTTAAAATCTAACTGTATCACTTACACACTGTAGAACTGTTGGCAGATTACTTAATCCCCCTGTGCCTCAGTTCCTATATCTCTAAAATAAGGATGATAATAATCCCTCTCTCAGGTTTCTTATGGAAAAATGCACACTCTACCGCATACTAATTACTTAAATGTTACTTAATATTATACTTCCTTTTTTTGTCCTCTGATTGCTGCCATTATCACTCCTTATTCTCTCCTTGGTTGATCACTAATATGAATCATCTTATTTCTAGGTTTTTCTCATAACTCTAGGACCATGAACATTTAATACAAAACTAATGAGTTCTCTGATTCGAACTTTGGATTGTAACAGTTAATAAATATTTATGATGAGGTCAGCAACGAGTAGTATGAAAGAAACTCCCTAGGTTGAACTGGATCACCATGGTGTATTGTTGTAGGTATTTATCTTCTCTGGATATCCCTTCTACTTTTTCTAGAACAATAGATAAATAAATGAAGATTTCTGAACATTGCTGCCTCCTAGTTCCTTTGGGATCAGATGAAGAATAGCCCCTTTGAAATGGAAATTCTTTGGGCTGTATTTACCTCTCCAAGATGTATTGTGATCATGACCCATCATTCCACTGAAGTGCAAGGCTTGTTTCCTTTTATTGAAGCACTGGCTGTGTCACTGACCCCCTCAGATACATGATAGGGTTGTATCAGTCTGGGAATTAACAAGATTCTTCATTCTTTCTTCTGTGTAGCCCTTAACAAGATTCTTCATTCTTTCCTCTGTGTAGCCATGATTCATTTTGGCTGCTAAATTCATCACAAGGTGCATACATTCTGGGTCTTCTGGATGCAAGTAAAGCTGCATGGGATGTATCCAAATTCAGAAGTAAATGAAGGGTAAACTGGTGTGCCAGTGTGACTGCAGTCTGACTAATTTGAATCTATTTGGCCTCCATCATTTCTGTGTCAGTGTAGCTACACCACAGTGGATTCTGTGAAGCTGATTGAATCATAGCATCTAGCAGCTTAATAAGCTGCTAAAATGTAAATACTGACCTGGGGAATTTTGCATAGCTAATGAAGGCAGAGTTCAGTGTTCATGATGATATTGCACAGCTTTACTCAAACAGTCAATAAATGTTTGCAAATCTATTTGATCTACTCGGTTTGTCTGCTTACCGTCCAGGTGGGGAAATTTTATTTCGGTAACAACTTTGCACTTTTAGAGAGAATGGCATGAAGGGAACGAAGCACTAGATGCAGGATGAGCATCTGTTTTAAGTCCACATTTTAAGAATGTTGATGCACAATTCTCCAAGAATTCTGTTTGGTGATTATGGTGTTATCTTATGAACAAGGAGATTTTGCCAATATGTCTTGCAAATAAGTTTTGGTTCTGGAGGAAAATCGAGAGGAGAGTGGAGGTAAGAGAATATCAATGCTCTGTGCTATAGGTGCTAGATCTTTCCATGTGAAATCTATAAATACAATATAGATTTTCCTGGCATTGAGTTAGATTTGGCAGATCCTTCATTCCATTGATCCTGAGGGTAATAATATTTATCATAGTGAAATCCTTTCTGAAGCAAAATCCTTCTACTGAAGCAAAAATACTTCTGACTGAAAAGACATTCCATCATTCATGTCCTTTTGTTACTGTGTTATTATCTTTCTGTTTCTTTTGTCTGATTGTTTTGGTGAAGAGAGACTGAGAAAAATGTGAAATTTGAAATGGTACAGGGGTGAATACCCTAGAAAATGATAAACGCATAAGTAAATTCTTACTTTGAATTAGAGGCAAAGCTCATTTCCAAACTAAAAACATAATTAGTTATAACAACAGCCTATTTTGTTTAGATCATTTAAAATTTCAAAGTGTGTTGCTAAATGCACAGATTTATTCTTTTCATCTCTCCTCCTATGTGACTCTGCTTAAAGCAAAGAGCTCCATGATAGAACAGAGGGAATATAAAGTGATAATAGAGCAGAATGACCACAGTTGGAAGTGTAGACTTGGGGAAAATTACTCTTTTCCTAGCCCTTGAGTAATTTAGGGATATGCTTAACCCACATCTCAAGTACTAGGCAATTTGGAGTCCTCATTTCCCCCAGATAGTAGAACTTTGAGTAAGTCATTGGGAGAAAGATAGAGTGATGTATTTAAATTCAAAGTCACTTAAGGGGGCTTTCTCTACAGCCAGACCAGTTCAGCCATCCAGGGATGCCCCCAGATGTTGTAGAAGGGTTTTGTTCCAGGGATAGAGAGAGATGCCAATAATCTGATGGGTCCATTGAGTACTCAAATAACTTGACTGTCTTAGATGAACCAAACCAAACCTGTTAAATTTGATTATTTATGCCATTAAATTCCAATCTTGTACTTTAACTAGTTCAACTGATAAGAGGCAACTCATGGGATCCCAGTGTATTTGGAGATTGAAGGTTTTGGCGAAAGCCTTGGGAGTGTAAGCAGAAGAGAAGTGGTGACCATGAGGAGTTGCCATTTTGTGGAACTCTCCAACCCACACCTTGTAGAAAATGCTCCTGTGGAGGTGGTCACCAGGCTGAGAAATGACGCAGTTCCTGATTATGATGACTAGCAGGATGTATTGTCCAGATCCCCTTTCAAGGAAGGACTTGTCGCCCCAGCCGGTAGGAGCACTGTCAGCAGACAGCTTGTAGGCAGTACTGCCTCAGCAGCAGAGAACCAACCACCTTTCCCAACACTAACTTCCTGGCAGCCTGTATCTAATGACAGAGCTAGACAGGGGTATAAAGACTTGGACACTTTGGCCCAACACAGGTCAATTCTGACAAGTCTTTGTAGCTTCACAATGCCCTCTGGCACCAATACATTTTGTCATATGATTTCTTCCTTTACCCAACTCTGCTTTCTTTTCTTTCTTCTCCCAAGTATTATTTGCACACTAAATTCCGTGTCAGAGTCAGCTTCCCAGAGCATCCAATTTGACATACCTTGTGGACATCGAAGGTTCAATTGAAAACCAAGCTGGAGTTTAGTGAGGAAGAATAAAGGATCCTGATTTGAAAGGTAAAGAAGGCAGAGATTAAAGTCCTTTGCTCACAAATTCTTTGCTGCACTACCTATATCAGGTCCAGTTTTTTGTTTTTTTGTTGTTTTTTTGTGTTTTTAGATTTTATTTATTTGACAGAGAGAAACACAGCCAGAGAGGGAACACAAGCAGGGGGAGTGAGAGAGGGAGAAGCAGGCTTCCTGCCGAGCAGGGAGCCCGACTGGGGCTCGATCCCGGATCTCCGGGACCATGACCTGAGCCGAAGGCAGTCGCTTAACCAACTGAGCCACCCAGGCGCCCCTCAGGTCCAGTTTTTAAAGAGTGTTTTATTTTGGAGAAGTATTATACTAGAATATGACTAAATGATCAACTTTTTCAGTGAATTCATGGGAAAGCCTCCCACTTAAAGAAATCTCACTTTTAGGGGAGAGAGGGAAGAAGGCCTCAACCTGGTCACAGGGAAAAAAGACCAATATGGTAGAAGGGAGCCAGGTATTCATTACAGAGGTAGTGAAAGACAAGGATTATAGTGTTCCCTCCTAAAGCCTGTTACATAATTTCTATTTGCTGTGACTCCTCTGGTTGGAGGAGAAGTTCTTAAGTCAGGAAGAATAGAAGCATCTATTGTTATGTTTATGTTTCCATAGTCTTTACTCCTCTAGTAAAGGAATATTACTCACAGGCTTATCTTTCCACTAAAGTATAAGTTCTTTAAGGGCATTTTCTCAGTTTGGTTTACTCTGGAAGCTGAGCAGGAAATAAAATATTTGAATGGCAATAACCCCTTCCTTCCCCTGGGGGAGATGGAGGGAACACTGATAGGAAGTAGAAAAGTAATAGAGCAAAGGAAAGGCCAATAAAATGTCCATTTTAAGCTGGTTATAGTGAGCTACTCATAGGTCTCAGCATCATGCCACCCAAGCATCAAGGGAGCTGTAGTGCTTATACATCCACTTCTGTTAGTCACTGTATTAGGGTCTTGGGGGTGAGATACATGGGGAATGGAAGAGGCATAGCAAAATGTTAGTTCTCTGGTGCTTCTGTCCTGCTGTGCTCTGGGAGAGTAGCTTTCTAGCAGAATTCTGTCTCAGTGAAGGAGTACTAGCAGATCGAAGTTGGAGCACACCAAATTGGTAAAGTCCAAAATATATGAGTATGGAGAAGAAGCTGACAGGGCTTCTCAGACATGAATTGTGGTATTCATTTTTTTATATTTCCCCTGAAATATGGCCCTGTGTTTCATACATAATGCATGTTCAGTCATTGTTTGTGAATTCCTTCAAGATGAGACCAGACTCAGCTATGTGGTCCTTATGTGCCAAGGTCTGAGAATCCTTGTAGGCTAGAGAAGACGAATATGCTGTAGCTCAGGTCATCTCTTGTTTCTCAAAGAGAGAATAGAGCAGACCATGTGCATTTAGACTCAGTTCTTAAAGATGAAAGTAGAATTTGGTTTCCCTGGTAAGTTTTAAATTAAAGTTGGAAATTGCTTCATGAAATTCACAAAGGTACACACACAAGAAAGGAGAAAAAAAAAGTTCTGATTACAGTTTTATTTGCTGACACTCCTTAACAATTTAAGTTCAAGTGCTATTTTGCTAATTAATGGCTGCTCAAGAAATGCCATGTGTCAGCAATGAATCACTTACTTTTGTTGCTCTTCAATTGTATATGGATAATGAACAAGGACAAGTCATATAATTAATGCTGAAAATAGCCCAGCTATGGGACAGAGGCTCATCAATAGGAAGAAGATATTGTATTTGCCAGTACCCATGCCAGGCTGTTAATAGTCTAACCAGTTAAAGGTTTAAGAGGCGACTTTATTGACATATAACCCATACCCATGGTATAGGAAGGACAAGGAGAGTTAGCTTCAAGCATATTTGGACTCAGGGAGTAGAACACCATCCAGATTCCCACTTCGCAGCTTTCATCTTTGCCTTTTATTTCATGCTTCTTCATGCCTTTACACTAACTTTGACAGGGTTTGGGGCGATGCAGCTATTGGTCACTTTAGGCTCACAACTAATACCTCTGGGCCAGAAAGCAGAGGCCTCTTCTATTCCACTCCAGCTTGAAGTACTTCAAGGAAGACTAACTGGCCATGAAAATCATGACACCAAAGAAGTGGACCCCACTCTTGAGAGCTTTCTTCTCAGAAGAAGAGAGAGGTTCCTTTATGGGTGAATGAGAGAATAGGTTGTTAAATGTAAGGAGCAGTGTAAGGATTGAAATTCCAGAAGGACAGTCTGGATTAAAATTGCCATCATAATTCAAAGAGGAAGAGGACTCTCAAATTGTTGAGGAGGTGGGACTTGAATGGGAATGTCTATCCAACTTTGAGCACCAAAATGTGACAATAACCTAAATGTCCATCAGAATGCTTGGGAGTTCAGGAAGTGAGAGATATCTCCAAGAGCATAGTGGTAACTCCATCCAGTGGGTCCTGCTCCTTATTGGATGTAGTTAATTAGCTGAACTAACCCTTTCTGAAGACTTCAGAGTCTCCAATGGAACTATCTTCCGTTTCCTGTCCTCAGCAGAGAGTTCTACATTGGTGTAGCTGGGAGCTCAATCCTAAGGGTGCCTGTGGCATTTGGAAAAGCAGAATTTTCAACCTTCAAAGCTGCTGTGGCTTCATCTGACTAAACTGCCGGATACCACAGAGACACTCTGCAGGACTGGGAATTATCAGTGGCTTTGATCACTTGCTGAGAATTTAAAACAAAGTTATTATAGTGCTTGCTTAGACACTTTTTTTGAGAAATATTTCATTGGACGAATCAACTTAGGTAAAATCATCAAAGAATGCTTTGATGATTCACTTGTTGATTTAAAGGACTATACACTTACTTCCTTGGAACCGGATACTCTAATAGTCCAACTTACAACGTGACTTTTGCTCTGACTGCTCTCCTCTGACAGTTTCTCAGTTTAAGTATGAAGAATTGCCTATATTTCAAATTACAAAATTATGGCTTTCTGGTAAAATGCCAAGGACAGTCCAGTGATGGGGTAGCACTGATAGTCAACCCAGCTAACTCTAGTCTTCCTCATACTAGTGAGTGAAAAAAGAACCAAGCATGACTTATTCAGGAAAACAAAGATCATTAGCAGTGGAACTGATGATTGTAGGGTGGCAAAACTGCTTTTTATCCAAATGAATGGATTTGTGAGAGCAAAGTTAGTTAAGGAGTTGACAGGCTGATTTTTGTTGTTGTTGTTATGGCAAGTGCTGAAACAATCAGAAGAGCAATTCTTATCCTTCACCCAGAATAGAGGAGGGGGGAAGAAAGATATGGATGGTTTTCAGTTTCTACAAATGTTGACAGAAGAGTCAAAATATAATGTGACAGGTCTTATGAGCTCAGAGCACTGACACATACATTCTTTTAGGCTAACATCATCCTATTTGCAAAATGGACAGACACTGTTTATTTTTGTAAGTAGTCAACTGAGCTAATGTGCCAGTTTCTTCTTTGATGTTTCAGCTTTAAGAAAGTTGCATTAATGGAGGGCAATTATGGTAATTCGAATTAGGAATGGCATTATGGTAATTGAAAACTTCTGCGGTGACAGGTATTTGTGAGACCCCAGCGTTCTGGTGCAGTTCAGAACTGCTATTAAGCCCATGGTAATTAGCATTTTCCCCCTGAAATGGCTGAAAGAATAAGGGAACATAAAACAAAATTTGACAGTGTGAGAAGGGAACTGGCAACAACATCAAAACCTACAGTCAACACAAAGAAACACAAACACACTGATGGTCTTGGGCTTTTTAAAAATAGAGTATCAGAAGAAAATCACAGCTTTGTTTGGGGGTACTGGGGAGGCTAAGCATTTATGTTGTGGGTCTGTAGTCTAAAGCCATTTGCAACAGAAAGATGGAGCACAGAAAGCCATTCTTTTTCTGGCTTCATTTTAAAATCAAATTGTTGCTGGGGATGCCTTGGGCCCCCACAGTCCAGAGTACGAGAAAGCTACTGTTAATTAGACAAATCACTCCACGATGTTCATGCAGTCATTCAACAAATGTTTATTGATTGCCTACTATGTGCCAGGCTGTGCGCCAGGTGCCAAAGATATAGAGAAGACAAGGTTCCTGCCCTTGATTTTCTAGTCCATGTAAAATTGAGATCTATTTGGCTGCATCTTAAAGGTAGGGAAGTATCCTGTTAATGCCAGAGCAATACTCATGGCTTCATTCATCCTGGAAGGGTTAAAAATGTTATTTTAGCTTTTAAGCCCTTAGACTTTGCTTCTATGTTGGTGATTTCTCTCAAGGTCTCTAAGGATAGTAAAATAATAGAGTGCCTATAAATTAATATATGCTTGGCTTCAGATAACAGAATACCGACTGAAAGTATATATGTGGAGTTTACTAACCTCACATAGTAGATAGGAAATTCCAGAGTCAGTGTTGCAGGTCAATGCTATCACCAACATCTGGGCTTCCACTCTTTCTGATCCAGCATTTTCTCTAGGTTGGCAACATCTCCCTACTGGTAACAAAATGGCTACCAAAGCTATAAGCTAATGTCTTTACAGAGTAATGTTCCAAGCAGGAAGAAAGGGGGCAGGAACAAAAGCACTTTCCCTGTAATGGAAGAAATCATTCCTAAGGGAGAATTTCTACCTCCCAGAAACCATTAGAAAACTCCTGCCATGGTTCACTGGCCCAAACTGGGTCACATGCCTACTCTTAGAACTTTAGTTAGCAAAAGTGAACTGTACTGGCAGGACAAATAATTTCTCATTGCCTAGGCTGGGTGCATCTCCATTCCATTAAAATCAGGCTTCAGTTAGCAAAGAAGAGGGATAATGGCTTTGGTTGTACAGGCATCTGTGTGGAGTCAGAGATGATGGAAACGCCTACAGATACTTTCCCTGTACTTGTACATTTCTAATTTTTCCTTCTGGGTTAAATAATCTTTCAAAAATCTTTTTATAAGAATGCAAATGCTTCTGAGAATGGCACCACATCAAGTCTCTGATACCTCAGCCTGTTGGATAAACTGTAATAGGAAAGAGTGGGACATCAGACAGTCCCTGGGAGTCTACAAATTGAAGAGAAAAAAATGGGGAAATCATGTAGAAATTTGAGATTGAGAGTGCTGATGATACATTTCCCTGTATCATAATTTTACCAAACGTCTATGTAGAATTTGATTAACTTGTCCAAAAGTGGCCTTATTTTTTGAATATCTATTATCTGTAGAACACTCTATCCTGTGGGTATTTAATCCTATAACATTCAGGTGAGGTAAGACTCCCCTTACAAGTAAGGAGGATAAGGTACAGAGAGGTTAAATAACATACAGGGACTCAAACCCACCCAGGCCTGATGGCAATTCTGCTTTTTTCCCATTGCACCAAATTTCCTCTTAAAGCCCAGCAAAGAAGTTAAGTCCTTTGAATCCAAGGATGTGATTTATTAGATTTCTCTGTCTGTTGTGAATTTCCTTGTTATTCAATGCTAATTTCTATATAACATACCTCTCTAGTTCCACAGGATTACAGACTCAGTGGGAGAAAAATTTAAAGCTTCATCTATCCAATATCTGAGGTTAACACTAGATTCTTTTGATAAGATACAGGCAATTAATATTCTGACTCTAGTTGATGCCATCATCAGTGTCCTTTAATGATTTATCTCCTATGAACTGTGGGTAGGATATTTTACATTGAGCAGTTGTTGCAATATGGCAAGAAATAGAAATAGAGATCTATGACTCCAGTAGAAACTGGTGTTTTGTGATCATATCTAAATGGCCGGTGTTATTGTTTTAATGGGAGAAAATGATGGAAAATCAGGTAAAATCTCAATTTGCTCAAATGAGAACTGTGTCCTATTAAGTTGGCAAGCACAACCATGTCTCTCTTCCTGTCACTCCTGAGCAATCTCAGGTTGTGAGATGTATCATATAGGCTTCAGGTCAGCAGGGAGTAATTACCAAGTTAACTTCGCCACAGTTGGCGCTGGTCATTACCAGTGAGCCCATGTCCTCTACACGGAATCTGAAGCACAATTTGATTATTGGAGTCTCTCTTCAAGGGAACAAATGTTTTTTTGCAGCTGAACATTAACTCATGTTACAAATGTGATTGAAACAACAAAGTAGTCCATCTCAGAGAGACTGGTTCTATTGATGAACTGATTTCGGCATCCCGATGACTTATGCCAGATACCTGAGTTCCTATGTGTTTGACAGCCTCTGGCAGTAAAAGGGCTGTGTACAGGAGAATCTCTCTGCCTAGTCATGGCTTCTGCTCAGTTTCTCATACTGTTTAACAAACGAACACACAAAAAGGTAAACCTTCTCTTAGTAATCAGAAAGGCTATTTTTCTTGAGTCCTTCTAAATAGAAAGTGTGATGAAACGTTCATCGTACTTGGAAGAAAATCTCATTTGGGAGTGTGAAAGAACAATTTGACAATTATCTTCATAGTTCTAAGGTCTGAGGAAGAGAAATGACATTTTATTATAAAGCACCTTTAATTGAAGTAATTAGGAGCAAGAAAGCTAGTACAGGCTGGAAGACTGTCAGAAGGGAAATGGATTTCTGGTCAAGTTTGCTGAGCTCCTGATGAACTTTTGTGATAATAATTAACATAATACTTCAGAGGCATTTTCAGCCTTATCAGAAATTATTTTTCTCTGCCTCATTCTTCTTTTAGATGAAATAATAATGTTTAGTACTTAGCTGGCATCTTTCATTCCTATGGGTCCCCTAGTTCTTAAACAATTTTTCTATCTCCACATGTGTGAATATGTTCCACACAGAGTCATTTCAGCAATTGCCAAAAATTTCAGCAATCCTACTGGGTAGCACATTGTAGCTATTTAATATTATTCAGCAGAGATACATTGTGTTTGAGGGATATAAAGTAACCAAAAAAAAAAGAAAGAAGGAAAAGAAAAAAAAGAAAAAAAACCACCCAAAGTTAAAACCCAATGTTAATACTCTAGGAAGGACCTGGGAGGCAGAAAGGGGTATACATAAAACGAATTGCTCAGTGTATACCTGTTCCTGCTTCTAATATATGAGCCATGGAATATCTGGGTACCAAGAAGGAATTGTGAAGTTGGTTCTAAAGTACCTTTGAAATATGGTGTGGTCAATAGCAGGATTTCCCGATGCTGTAGTGGGGCAACCATTCAGCACTGATGGAAAGCGATGTATGCCACTTCATTGAATTAGCAATGTACTTCCTGTAGCATGCTGTGTTTTCCTTAGAGGTCTCATTCAAGGGCTGGCCATGCCTGCTATTTAGGTTTCAGGAGCTGATAAGTGACTGTGATTAGCCATTCAGATTTCATCTGAAAAGAAAATCATTTCGTTGCTTTAAAAAAAAAAAAACATGGACATTCACTGCATTGGTGTAAATAGAATTTGAAAAATGTTGACTAATTTTCCCTGGCAAATAGAGTAGGGTCTGGCACGTAGTGGGCACCATCTATTAAAGAATGAATGAAAGCTTTGAATTCCTGATGATAATAGCCTTCACATTCGTGTGGTGAGAAGTACTTTTCAATGTCCTCTCAGAGGCATCAACTTTTTTGATTTCTCTAATATTATACTGGACTTAATTTGATATTGTTGATGTCAGAAGAATTTAATGTAAGAAATTAATCATAATGAGATCACTTCATTTTTCTTTGGCAAGCCACTATTCATACTCCTACATGGATTAACCTTCTAGGGCCTGCACTGCTCCTATTCTAGTCTATGAGAAACTGCCTGATTCGGAGACTTTGTTGGTTGTCAAGTCATGTTTTAAACCAGTTGATCACATTCCATTTTGTTGTCTTTCACATCAATCTCCTGGGTTTTCATGGACCTCAGGAGAAGGTATATCACTCAAGGGCAGCCATTGCATTGGCTGGTTAATGATATTTGACCCTTGTCTGTTTCCTAAGAGGAGTTGAATTTAGTGGATTTTCTCTTAAGAATTTGAAATTAAAAACATGGGAAAAATTTCCATCTACCAGGGAAACTGAAAATGAAGAGAGACCATGAGTTAAGCATTGACTATAGCAAGCCAAAGCCATGTGTTGACTTTGACAGAGTCAAGTGAGACATCTGCTTAGTGGAGAAGAGAAAGGAACAAATATACAGGAAATCTGAGACATTGTGCTTTGCTGATGAGATCATAAGGTCCCTGAGAAAGAGATGAAGAATTAGTGTGACAACCTCTTCTTCCATCTGTGTGCATTTTTGTAATGTGCCTTTTTATTTCATGATGTGACTGAAAGGGTTCTTGTTTCTAAAAATCAGAAGAGTTGAAGAGACACTGGCATGATACATATTTGTTGACAAAATAGAGCCCCTAGGAAAGATGATGGTGGGCTTGAACTTCTCATCCTGAGTGGAATGTTATAGTAATTGACTTTGTGGCATTGGGAAGAATAAATAAGCAATTACCTTGAAAGATAGCATCAACTTTCTATACCATGTGGGTCCTCTTTTGTTATCCATCATAGTGCTTAGGTGCTGCTTAGCATATGATTTACAGAAGGTTTCTTGCCCTCTAAGTTATATAGTAAGTCAGATAGTAATTTCTTAAGGCCTTACCTTAGAATTTTTTGACCAGGATCTCCATTGGCTCTTCCCATCTCTGTGTGGTTGATTTACCAGACCAAGTATGGCTGCAAGTCTTGCATTTGGGAAATTAAGGGCCAAGAGTAATATCTTCCAACTTCTGAGCTGCTTAATTTTATGCCAAGGGCTCCTAGAACTATCATTTTGGAGGATAAAGAAAAAAAGAACAGTATGCTGGCATGCTAACTCACCCAGCTGGTCTCATCTTTCCTCTCCCAGGGTGTCCTTTTCAGCTTCTCTATAGCATTATAATTACAGGGGAAAGAACCAGGGAGAGTTGTCAGGAACCACAAACTATTTAATTTCACAGAGTTATGTCTGCAAATTGTGAGGAATAATTGTCATTCCCCTCACAGAGGTGTTATGAGATTCAAATATTAGCATACATTCACTAAAATTTACTGGGCTCCCAAATATGGACATACCAGATTATTCTACATAACAGAACTATTTCCCCTTTCCTGTCCCTCTGTGTGCCCTTACGTTGGTGTTCCTGAAGACTTCATTACTAGTCTTCTTTTGGGCACATGCTCTTCCTGGCTGGGCTCATCACCTCTGCTTGTGGAAGATGATACCATCTATGCCAATTAATTACAAAATCTTTACCCCCAGTGTATTTTTCTTCAGTTCTAGACTTCAGTACCAGATTCTCTGTCACACATTCCTCTCTAAGTATTTCATGGACACCTCAAGAACATGCCAAAATATGTATAGTAGCTTGGAGGTGAAAGGGAAGATGGCTTAGAGATTGAATTTGAAGATCCATAAATAGGTAGGATGGGGAGAGGTTAGAGAATAGAATGTAGGAGCAAGGGAGTAAAGACAGGCCCAGCAATTGTTTCTTTAGTGGCCTCTTCCCTGTCAACCTAAGCTGGAACTGTGTTTCTGGTACGGTTCTGGCAGTTAGGGCTAACCATAAGAGAAATCTGACTGAGATTTGGAAAACGGAAGTGTTTAGCCCTAGCCAGATGTCAGCAGAGGGCCAGATGCTGCTGCGTAATGTGCTCATTTACCTGGTCAACATGGGGCTGTACTGATGTCAGCTCTGCACTTCCTCCCTCTGTCCCTGACCACCACTTTCCTCCAGATGCTCTGAATCCTAGCCTGGGTTCTGTGGTGAAGACTACTTGCCATCCTGCATGTTACTTTTACCGTCAAGGATGGAAGTAATGGGAGAAATGAGGATTCTGTTGTTGTTGCTGGCTTCCACCTTGTCCTCACAGCCTCCAACTTGTTTGTTCTCCCTCATACTATTTTCTTCTGTACTGACCTGACTCCCTTCAGATCCCACACTGGAGGCAGAAGCACATTACAGCTTACACAACTACATACGGTTTGATCTCTACAATCAGTCCCTTATTTTGTATCATTTACAGTCGTTCTGCTCCTTTGATTGAACCCTGACACAGCTTATTTTTCTTATTTTTTAATTTTTTAAAAATATTTTATTTATTTGACAGTGAGAAACACAGCCAGAGAGGGAACACAAGCAGAGGGAGTGAGAGAGGGAGAAGCAGGCTTCCCGCCGAGCAGGGGGAGCCCGATGTGAAACTCGATCCTGGGTCTCCGGGATCATGACCTGAGCCGAAGGCAGTCGCTTAACCAACTGAGCCACCCAGGCGCCCCATTATTTTTTAATTTTTTAAAAATGATTTTATTTATTTGACAGAGAGAGACACAGCGAGAGTGGGAACACAAGCAGGGGGAGTGGGAGAGGGAGGAGCAGGCTTCCCTGCCCAGCAGGGGGCCCGATGTGGGGGCTCTACCCCAGGATCCTGGCATCATGACCTGAGCCGAAGGCAGATCTTAACGACTGAGCCACCCAGGCACTGCTGATACAGCTCCTTATTTAATCAGCACTCATCTATTGATTTAATTGATCCATTGATTAGTTATGACACTCACCTTTGTTCTACGCAGGAATTTAAGACAAGAGATAAACAGACTGGCCAGTTTTAGCAAATCTGCAGCAGCCACTTCCTTGCTGAAAAAATTTCCATATTCTAAGAAATGTTTTCCTGCAGCAGAACATCATGTCCAAGACAGTGACTTTTGTAAAAAAAAAGAATTTCCAGAGAGTTCTTTTTCTGTAGCAATAATGTTTGCATTTTAATTGCTTTATTAGGAAGATAATTTTTTAGCTGTTAACCAAACCCTAAATACTTAGAGCATCATATGGTAACATCTGAAAGGAAATTGTCTCTGGATATTTGAGAGCTCCAATGTACGTGGTACTCTAGAGGTCATGGCATTTACTATCTAATCCAAAAATAGGTCTTTTATATGTAGGTGGGAATTCTTATCTTAAACATATGCTTTTCCTTTTGTTCATAGGTAACTTCAGACCTAAATACTGTTTAAAAATATGGTTAAACATAAAAAAAACCCTTTTAAAATATAGCTGCCAAATATTTCTTACTTTAAAGAATACTGTGAGGGGGGGAAAAGGTGAAGGCTAACAAAAAGGCAACACTGTCCCGAATTATACATTAAAAAAAATTGAATTCTATTGCATGGTTATGTTGGTAGACAACCCAACATTATGTATTTGAAGTGTAAAACATTTTTAAAATTAAGTTTAATTTGTAGTGTACAAATACCATATGGCCCTGTTTACTTCAAAACCTGAGATTTAGAAAACCTATTTGAAACAAGTTCTGATAGGTCTGTATACAGCAGAATGAACTGGATTTGATATTTTGGCCAATAGAAAGCCACTGTAGGTTATTCCCCTAGCTTTATTGTGATATAATGGACACAAAGTATTGTGTAAGTTTAAGGTGTGCAATGTGATGATTTGATGCATGTATATGTTGCAAAATGCTTACTATAACAATGTTAGATAACACATCTATTACCTCACAAAATTACCTTTTTTTTGGTGATGAGAACACTTAAGATCTATACACGTATCAATACTCATAGGTTCTGAGCAGGGAACTGAAAGCAATATGATTATTGCAGGATGATTAATACCATGGAGACATGGGGCAGAAAGATGTGTCAGAAATGATGCTTAAATATAAGAATAATTGAATAAATTATAAAATATGAATTTTTTTCTATTGCAAAAGTAATCCACGCTCATGACAGGAAGTTTGAAAAACTCATGTAAGCCAAAGGAAGGAAATAAAACACCTAAGTCATCATCATTGAATCTCAACAAATGTTGGCATTTGGCATATTTTCTTTTTATTTTTTTTCCTGTTTATGTTACAGAGTGTATGTGATTTTTATCCTGATGATTTTTTATTTAGCATTGTTGATATGCTTGAAATTTGTCAGAGATTCATAGAGAAACCCTTGATAATGTCTACATTCATTAATACTTTTTGAACATATGCCTCGGCCCGCGAGGCAGTCAACGGGGTCCGCCGAGACACCTGTAACGGATGAAAGGGATGGGACAGGAGGCGCGAAAGAATGGCAGCAAGACAGGATTCTGATCAAGCTGCAAAGTTTATTAAAACACGAAGGGGTTATATAGGCAAGGGATAGGGGAAGTATGCCCGATAGGTTGCTTTCAGGCGTGCTCTT
>PITA01004893.1:0-87219 GCA_004023965.1 Spilogale gracilis | reverse complement strand
GTCCTGCTATGCAGGTGCAAGGTCAGGCCTGCTTGTGTCGGCCTTCTTGAGCCATACCTCGGTCCCCAACAAACATATATTTTTACCTTTCTTTTTTTACACGTTTATTAAGATATAATTTTGTAACAGTAAATTTCTCACACATAAGGTAGACAATTTGATGAGCTTTGACAGATATACACACACACGAAATGACCACCACAATCAAGATATTGAACATTTATAACACCCCCAAAGGTTTTATTGTGCCCTGTTACAATCATCCCTCCCTAGGCAACCACTGATTTATTTTCTACCATTGTGTGCATTTTCTAGAAACATGCTCTTTTTCTGTCTGGATTCTTTGATTCAGCCTAATGCATTTGAGACTCATCCATGTCTTTACATGTGTCAATAGTTTGTTCCTTTTTATCACTGAGTGACACGCTGTTGTATAGCATGTAATTTTTTCCATAAAATGTGTGGAAAACAGAAAAACCATGCTGAGATTCAGGTGACAGGCAGTTCCTATACATTTGTTTCATAGTGTTTGCGAATCAATTTTTTGCCTTGACACAATTACATATTTTCATAATTCATAGAATTTGGGGTCACTACAAATAGTCAAAATCCCTAACGTTAAATTCATGTATTCATTCGAGCTGTGTAAACTTGCTAGGTACTTCTAGGTACCTGAGCTACATCAGCATACCCAAGTATTTCTCCTTGTGGAGATCATATTGTAATAGGAGATAGGAGATTGTATTTCTAATAAATAGTAACTGTAAATAATCCCGTTTGTTAGAAGTTCATAAGTTTTCCATAAAAAAGAAAAAAATGGAGCTGGATAAGGAGATCGGGAGTGCCGGTAGTGTGTTTGGAGGATAGAAATAAATTCTAAGATTAAGTAGAGTAAGCCTCGGTGAGGCCTGAGTTTTAAAATCTGACAGTGTCAAAAATCTATTTACCATTGGGTTTTCTATGCAATTCTTTGTAAACATATGGCTATTAATATTCAACTGAGTGGTTGTGTCATGATTTGTTTAATCAGAGCTATTGTTGAACATTTGATTAGCTCTAATTTTCATTGCTATGTATAATGTCACTGTGAACATTGTTGTGAACAAAGTTTATGAATTATCTATTGTTTACTTAGGGTAGATTTTGAAGAAGTAAATTATTTAACAAAACATATAACAAAAAACATAATCTTGGGGCACCTGGGTGACTCAGTTGGTTGAGCTTCTGCCTTAGGCTCAGGGCATGATCCCAAGGTCCTGGGATTGAGCCCTGCATTGGGCTCCCTGCTCAGCAGAAGTCTGTTTCTCCTTTTCCCTCTGCCTCTCTCCCAGCTTGTGCATGGGTGTGCTCTCTCTCTCTGCTCTTTCTCTCTGCTCTCTCTCTCACATAAATAAATAAAATCTTTAATTAAAAAAGACATAATCTTTTTTCTTTTATTTTTAAATTTAATCCAAAGATTAAATCCTCCTTAGATATATGATTATTTCCTAAAAACCTTGTTACTTGAGCTGATTGCTTAACTCATTTAAAAAAACAATTGGACCTCAGGTACTCGTACTCATCACAGAGTCGATCAATCATATTCCTGGCATTGGGGTAAGTGATCATCACCAGGCAAGAACTTTACTCATTTAATTGTTTTTCTGTTCCCTTCATTGAGCATCTCCAATATTCCCTTGTTCCTCCAACATCCACTCCTAAGTATTTACTATATGCCCTTCCAGCATTGTCCATATATGTATGTACTTTTATCCTTAAGAAGTACATAGTATTTTTTATGGCTTAAAATTTTGCTTTAGTAATTTCTGGCCAAGGAGTAATAGGAGTAATACCCTTAAACAAACAAAACAAAACAAAACAAAAACGGAACAAAATATTTCGACCAATGGTTTTCAAGACACCCAATGTCAGTCAATAAAAAAGAGTAATCCCAGTGAAATGGGAAACAAACAAGGTGATCCCTATGACTTCTCTTGAGAAGCCATGATGCAGGGTAAGGGAGCACAGGTGGGTTCTGAAAGACTCCTTGAGTTGAACAGATGGGACTCATCATCTGGGGAGATCACGGTGGTTTGAGTTGGACAGAGTCCTGGAGAGGAGGGAACGGCAAGCAACAGAACCCTGGAGGTCTATAGATGGTGCCCTTGAGTATTAAGTAGAATCTTGATCAGTGCATGTGTGTGAGGCGAGGGAAGGAAACATCAGGAAGAATTAGAGGGAACTATGACTTGTCCTCACAGAGGGCCAACAACAGTGTCTGTTTCCACCATCCAGTCTGGAAAACCTCATAATTCATGGGAAATTGGGCAGAGTGCCCAGGTCTTGCCCCAGTAGTGGAAAATGATCAGCCTTGGAATAATTACTGCCCCAGTTCTGCCTAACACATTTTAAAAGCAAGACCTGAAATTATCAACGTGTTTGTAAATAACTGCATTCTGGAGCAAAGACCAACAATTATAGAAATACAAACATACCCACTACATAAAAAATAGAATTGGGTGCCTGACATCAAATTGAAATTACCAGGCATGCAATGAAGCAGGACAATGTGATCCATAATCGGTCAGTTGAAACTGAACAAGAACTGGTATAGATGTTCAAAATTCCAGACAAAGGCATGAAAGCAAGAACTAAAACTATAGCATATGCTAAAAAATTTTAAGTAGAAACATAGATGACATATATTAAAAAGACTAAACCAAAGTTTTAAGGCTTAAAACTAAAATGTGTGAGATGAACAATTCACTTTATAGGATTAACAGCAGATGAGACATTGCAGAGGAAAAGATTAATCCATTTGAAGGCATTGCTACAGAAACTCTCCAAAAGGAAACACACTGAGGAAAAAGAATAAAAAAAAGAACATAGAATCAGTTAGCTGTGAGACAACTTCAAGAAGCCTAATATACATGTAGTTGGAGTTTCTGAAGTAGTGGGAGGAAACAGAAGAAATATTTGAAGAAATAAAGACTGAAAACTTCCAACTTTGATGCAGCCTATAAACCCACAGATATCAGAAGCTCAAAGAACACAAACAAAAGGAGGAATAGGCATATCACAGTTGAATTGCTCAAAACCGGTGTTACATAAGAAATATTAAGCACAATCAGAGAAAATGTCACATATATACTGAAGAACAAAGGTAAAGATGACAGCAGATTTCTCTTTGGAAACAGTGTGAATAACAACTTAAAAGTACTGAAAGAAAAAAATAGTCTACTTAGAACTCTATACCCAGCAAATGTGTCTTTTAAAAACAAAGAAAATGTAAAGACTATTTTAGACATACAAAAGCTGAAAAAAATTATCATCTGCTGACCTGAACTAAGTGGAATGTTAAAGCAAGTTGTTCAGGCAGAAGGAAAAGGATTCCAGATGGAAAGACAGCTATACACAAAGAAATGAAGAGTGCTAGAAATGGTAACTGGGTAATTTTTTCTTTTTAAAAAATGAAATAAGTTTTTCTTCTTATTTAAATGTCTTTAAATCATATTTAATTATCCATTCTTACAGTGATGAGAACCTAGGTCACCTTCCACACTTTCCTAACACTCAGGCAAAAGTGATAAACATCTTTATATTTTCTTGTGTGTCTATGCAGGATTTCCCTAGGGATACAGTTCTTGGAAAACTAAAATTAGAAGAAAACTTCCAGATGATAAAACCTCTTTACCAAAAACTTACATATTTAACACAGAAACTTTGGATACATTCCTTTGAACATTGAGAAAAAGACAAGGATGACCACTTTGACTGTTACTGTCAACATAGCATTATATAGGTCCTAGATATTATAATAAGTAAAGAAGGAAGGTACACTTTCACTAGAATAGGGAGCAAGAATAATTACTTCATATACAACCCAAGAGAGGTCAGTAAGGTTGCTGGATACAAAATTTACAAGTATCTCGCTACACCAATAAAGACTAATTAAAAGTGTAATATCATTTTCAGTAGAACAAAAACTACAAACTACTTAGCAGATCACTTAATAAAGTGTGTACAAAAACCTAGGAGAGAAATGCAGAAATATTTCTATTAAAGGACATAAAATCATAATAAATAGAAAGTTATATTCATAGTGGAACAAGTCATCATTTTAAAGATTTAAGTTTTGCTTCAAATTAGTCTATAAATTCAATGTTAAGATAATATTGAAAAAGAAAAACAGATATGCGGGATAGCCTTGCTACTTGAGGTGTAAAACAAAGCCATAGTTAAAACAACAATAAAATATTGGCATTGAAGCCAATAAATAGGCCAATAGTAATACATTAAAGTATAAGAGAAAAGGATAGATTATTTGGAATAAAGTCTCCAAACAGATGAGAAACCAAACAGAGAAAAATGTCAGAGAATATTTTTGTGCCCTTGGGATGTGGGAGGATTTGCTCTATGAGACCAAAGATACAAACAAAAAACCAGTGGTAGTAATATTAATAGATTTGCTGACATGAAAAGAAAATTTTCTGTCCATCAAAAAACACGACAAGGTTAACAATTAGGCAATGGAAAAATATTTGTAAAGTAACAAGAAAAGCTCAAGATGTGCAATGGAAAAATAGGCAAAGGACACAGCTGATAACTTTATGAAATATTCTCAACCTCACTATTAATCAGAAAAAAATGAATATGTAACTATAAGCAACTTAATCCCACTGAGCAAAAATGACACACAACTGGGTGATATCAGTTGCTGGTGAAGGAAAAGGGAAACTAGAACCTTAATGTACTCCTGGTGGGCTTATAAACCGAAGATACTGCTTTGAAAAGCAGTTTGGCAGAAATAAGAATTTAGGACTTTGTCCTAAATTTAGGACATGTCTCCAGTTGTTTTCTCCCAAGTGCAGTTCTTCATGATATTTGTTACTGTATCCCTTATATATATTTTAAATTTACAAAAGAATCAGATTGCTACTGTCATTTAAAAACAGTATCTCCTTTACCCATTAATCTTCTGGAAACTTGGTATTTTCTTCTAATTGATTCATATGAGCTTTCATATGAGCTAACATATAAGAAGTATTTTTTTCTTTTGCTATATTTGCATGAAAATGTTTTGATCTGTTGTGTCTGTGAACTGTGCTACAGTTATAAAGGGCTCCAAAAGATCAGTTAGGCATTGGCTGCTGGTTGGTGACAGTACTTCTGGGATTTTCCAGGCTCTGTGTCACATATGCTCATCATTCTAGGTTTCAGCTCAGGGAGCAAATTCACCTTTATTTTATTTTATTTTATTTTATTTTATTTTATTTTATTTCATTATTTTATTTTATTTATTTTATTATTTTTTCTGGTACAGGTTAAAAGTCAGGAGAACTGATGGAGATATATACTGGCTCTTAATGCTTCTGCTCTGAACTGGCATCTGGCATGTGAACTCATGCAGCATTAGCCAAAGTAAGGCGGGGAAATGCAGTCCACCTACAGGGATGCAGAGGAAGTCATGTAGCAGTGGGCGGGAATGGCTAATCCTCTCACCGGAACAGAGTGATGAGTGATAGGGAAAAGGAGTGTAAGTTTCTATAGACTATAGCTATTTGCAGGTGATGATTTTTTTTTAATTCAAATCTTTTTATTCCTACCTTGCACAGATGTCACAGTGGAACAGGGGTGTCTCACAGAAGGGTATTTTCACAATGCAAATTGGTCTCTGGGAACGTAAGTGTTGTAGCTTTTGGAGGTGGCAGCCTGCAGATGACTTGGGTCCTTTGATTGAAGCAGGATATGTGGTAAGCCTGCTGGAGGATGGTGCGGCTGGCTGACTGTGGTGCTGCTGGCCGTTCACAGCACTTGAAGAAAAGAGTTGGGCTTTCATAGCCACGAAAGGCTTTGAGGGTGGAAAAGGGTATATGGATTTTGAGAGACTGGAATTCTCAGTCTTTCAGGGGAGTATTGCTTCAGGGGAACTTTGGTGCCCAACAGTGAACAAACCAGAAAGACAAGTTAGACTTATTTGGATGCAAGATTTTGAAAGGAAAGGAGCACAGCATCAAGGTACAAGCACTTTCTATTTCTACTTTCCAAACCTTTTCTGATTAATAAAGTTCTTTTGACGTGAATGATTCTGTCCTCCTCCCAATACTCTCATACTCACACTCGAACATTCCAAAAACAATGTCAAAAAATTAGCACAATCTTCAGCTCTAAACTGCTCTATGCATCAATCCTTGGTGTTTGGGGAGATTATTTATTTCAGTAAGTATTTATGAAGTGCTTTCACATGCCAGCTCTGTGATGGGTGATGGGGACACACAGATAAATAGAAACATGTGCCCCCATGGAGCACAGATAATTATCTTTTAAGATAGACTGACACCATAAAAGGGACCAGAGAAAGAACATATTAACTTGGCTGGGAGGAGGATGGGTCTGTTGGAGACTCAGAAGAAGCTACATTAAAGTTGGATCTTGACACAGAAGAGAGGTTTTCCAAGTGGAGACAGCAAAGGCATGGAGATGGAAAGAAGGAGAAAACAGAGAGACACTTATGGGGCCCAAGCAGAGAGCACGTGTGAGAGGAGTCTGCAGAGGTAGATCACAGGTATGACAAAGAGTGGATTTTTATTTTGAGGCAATGAGAAGCCACTGAACATTTTTATAAATATAAAAATCGAGTAAAGCACATAGATCTGTGCTTCAGAACATAGCTATTGACAATTTGAAGACAAATTAGAGAAACAAGAGTTTGAAAATTGGTAAACCAGTAGGAGGCTAATGCAACAATCAGAGAAAAATTAATATTGCCTTCTAATGAAAGCAGAAGCAGTGAAAACAGCAAGAGGCAGATTCAAGGGATCTACCAGAGAGGGAAGTGACAGGGTTTGACAATTTGGATGTGGGGAGTATGAGAGGGAGGAGCCTGCGGTGTCTGTCTGGGGTTTTCTGGCATTGGCAGAAGAGTGAGCGATCACAGGGGCAGGCTTGAAAGAGGGGGCAGGGTGCAGAGCTGATCTCATTACCCAGAAGAACTCCTACTGTAGGATGCTTGGGCTAGAAGGTTCAGCACTCCAACAGTTTTCCAGTCTTATTTTTCCATCTGTTGGTTGGATTTCAAGGTGGATTGAAACAGTATGCACATCATAGCATTGATGACTGAACTCGCGGGTGTGAATGCTGCTTCAGAGGGCCGGGGCACCGCCACGCAGCGTCTCTGGCTGCATCCCAAAGGCTGCTGTCTCCGTCTTGGACCCATGCTGTAATGAGGATGCTGAGTCCTCTGGGGAGCGTTTCGGTGACTTGCTGCCCTGCTTGGTCCCAGGCTAGGTGCACTGCTGGGACTGCGGAGCTGCTGCCTCCCTTTTTTGACAACAGCTTCATGGGCTTTCACCTCCCCCTCAGCTTTTCCCTGGGTGGCTGTTCTATATGCAGAGAGATAGCAAGCACTGGAGACAGGTGCCGCTGCTGACTGTGAGGAGCACACAGGCTTCTCGAGGCTTCTGTCAATGCTGGCAGCTAAAATTGTTAATTCACTCCCCGCTCTAATTAAAATTAGAATTTGCCAGGTCCTTGGTCAGATTTTCTTTAGGAATCATCATGAATAGCTTGTGATGGAAGTGACAGGTTTCTTTAATTGTCCCTGGCACAGGCTGATCTCTGATTTTCTTTCCTCTGGATTTAGAGCATCAAAGTAAGCATAGTTCAAAAGTCCAAATCAAGTAAGTAACTGCAGAGTCTTTGATCTTTTCCCCCAACCCTCCTCCCCCCTTAAAGTCATTTCATGGAAGTTCCTGGAAGGAAGACTCATCCTTATTGGGCTTCAGCAACAGCTAGGGTATGTGCTGACATACTTGCAGCATCCATCCCGGCCCAGCTCCAGAAGAACATGTAGTACAACGGAAAGGGTCTTGGGAAGACAGTCAAAGATCATCACGGTAAGTAGGCTTGCAGGCCTGTGAGGGAGAGTGAGACATGGACAATTCATTCTAGAGGCAGATTTATTTTAAGCATCCGGACTCCCCCCTCACCTGGGTCCCTTCCATATTCCTGGGAAGAATATGTTGAAATGGATATACGCCTTTGAGAAACTTTGTATATTTTCATTCTCAAAGAGCACCCCCAAACTATAATTCATAGGCTCCACAATACCTAGATCTACTTTTAATTTATGGCCCTAGAAAAAGAAGAGGAAGGAAAAAATCCTAATATGTAGGAGTTGTTTGTGCTCCTTCTATGCTACATCTTAGCTTTATCTGGCTCATGATCACCCTACAATCCTAAATGCAGCTATTTACAAAGCAGGAAAATTGGGGGCTTGGGGAATGGGGGAGGGAGTGGGAGACAGGATTTCAGCTGGCGCTTTGCTTCTATCATTTGCATAATTCCAGATAAACAAATGATGAAAGCAACGACTATTAGTCACTGTGATGCTGCTTTAATTATTTCAAGCTGACAAAATGGTAATATGTCATTTGACGCTAGACTCTTTCTTTATGCTTGTTCTGTTTTGGATATATGTGTGAGCTTTAAAATTAGTCACCACAACATGGAAAGCACTGTTAAAAAGAAAAAGAGAGAGAGAGAAACAAAAAAGGGAAAAAAGAGCCAAGGCTGTGAGTGTGAATGTAAAAATGCATTAAGCTCCAACACAAAAGCAGAAGAAAACTGGCAATAAGCCTAATGCTTACGGGGTTTTGGACTCTAGCTCAGTCACTAAGGATTGGCACTCAAGTATCTTTTTCCAGAGGCATAATCAGAATGACCATGTCTCCACAGCCTCTTCAGCACTGTCAATTATCTCCCGTTTATTATTAATTTGTCATGTTGTTTCCAAGCATTTTAGCACAATCTTCTCCTTTGAAGCACATTTCTGTTTATTCCCAGCTCCGTGGAACCCCCACGAGGTAACTTTACCATGCTGGTCTTTCTGCCGGTGATGGAGAGACGAAGAAGCTCACCTTGGGTCTCACATTCAATCAGTACCCAACACAAAGCACAGTAGTGGTAGGTACACTTGCTAGTTCTATACCTGGCTGCTGGGACATCCTGCTTTCATGGTTTTTCTCGTGTGTGTGTGTGTGTGTGTGTGTGTGTGTGTGTGTGTGCATGTTTAACCTACAAGTTATTTTTAAGTAAAAGGCACAGGGAAAAAAATGTGTTCTTCTCTTAGTTGCCTTGAGTCTCTGAAAAGACTCATAATGGCTATTTACTGGTGATAAAATATAAGTGCCTTGTTGTGGGATGAGATCTATAAGTAGTGTTCCCTAGCCTTGTCGCTGAACTCTGGGGAGCTTAAGTTTGTTCTGCCTTCACTGAGAATTCTTTTCCCTTTGGAAGCAAGCTGTCATGCTCCCATCTAGGTTTTGAGCTGAGTTATGCTGCTGGGACAGATGTGCCACCCCTGTGGCTTGGACTCTTTACAACTCCTTCTTTGTGATCAGTCCTGACATCATGGCACTGGACAGTTCAGTAATGGGAATCTTGGGGCTCGTTCTTTCTGGAGACATCTGTTCTTCTACTTTTGCTGCTTGGTTTGATGTTGCTATAAGCACGCTGTTCATTCGCATCAACTGGACTACCCATGCCTGTCCTTCATTTGGACAATGAATATGTAGTGAAGGACTCAGTACTCGATTAAGTTGGATATTTCTGAAATTTCTGAATTGCAGCTTATTAGGGGAGGTAGAACGTTGAGGCTTATTTTTAGTGTAGAATATAAGCAAGTCTGTGCTGTGAGGCTATATGAACATCTGCAAAATGGGCTCTTTATGTTTTTTAAAAAACGTGCACTGTAGTGGAACAGAAGTGTAATATAACCCATTAGCATTAGTGTCAGCGTGACAGCCTCTGAATTGCATATTGGTGAGAAAATATTGATAGCAAAGTGTAAACAACTGCAAATGGGAAATGCAATAAAGCTCTCTTCATAGGACTCGTAATTTACAATTAAATAGGCTACATTGAAATGATATGAAATAGAGGCATGTATGTCCAAAGTAACGGGGAATTTAAATTAAGGCTTGTACTTTTCTTTTGACCGATAGGAGGGTAAAAACAAAAAAGAAAGAAGGAAAATAAACTTAGTATATTATCTGGCCAGTGTGTGGTTGGTAATAGTACAAATGATACTTGTTAATCATATCTTGGATTTGTGTGAAGTTTTCAGCAGTGAATATTCTATGTACCCCAGTGCAATTTGCTTATAGCAAATAAGGTATTTTGCAGGAACATATTCTACATATTCTACAATGAAGGAATATAAAGCGGAAGAGGAGTTTCCTCACAGATACACAGTTGTATTTTTGGATACGAAATTACTGGATTAGTCTAGTGAATTTGTATTCACTCTTAAAAAATCCCTAGGGTTTTAGTTTCCTCATCGATAAGTTAATGGATTGATCTAAACCAGTATTTTCACTGCTTTCTATTCTGTCACTCCTGTGCCAGGTAATAAGGTGAGAATGGTTAAAACTTACTAACTTGGGGCACCTGGGTGGCTCAGTTGGTTAAGCGACTGCTTTTGGCTCAGGTCATGATCCCGGAGACCCGGGATCGAGTCCCACATTGGGCTCCCTACTCGGTAGAAAGCCTGCTTCTCCCTCTCTCACTCCCCCTGCTTGTGTTCCCTCTCTGGCTGTGTTTCTCTCTGTCAAATAAATAAAATCTTAAAAAAACCCAAAAAACAAAAAACAAAAATCAAAAAAAACCTTACTAACCTGGGTCTTGGGAAAATAGTCAACTTCAGACTATAGTGTAATTGGTTGAGTGCTTGGAAACAAAGCAGCAAAATTATAAATTTGTGTCATTCTGACACTGATTGGAGGGAAGAAGGAGGTTCCTATTAGGTATGTTAGTTGGGGTTGGAGACATGGACCAGGTACAGATTTGGGGTGAGGATTTGGGGAAATGGGGGTTCTCTGAAGGCAGATTTTGAGTGAATGCTATTAGTGACTCTCCAGAGTCCTTCCTTGGATACCATTCATGGAAGAAACAATTTCTGTGTTTGAGCCTTGGTGTCCAAGGAACATGACTTGGATCCAGCCCTATGGGATGATTTGGTGAGAACCCGTGAGTGACTCTATGGCCCCATGAATAATAATGGTCCCTCTCTGAGGTTGTAGGGAGGCCAGTCTGGACAAGGATGTGACTGAAGCTCAAAACTCCTTTCTGCTTTGTATCTTTGTCTGTGGGTATATCCTGAGGACAAATGGCTTCCTATGTGTCTCAGTGGAGAGGACTGTGTCACTACAGTGTCTGTAATGCTCACAAGCCCTCCATGGTTCTTTGGTAGCTAGCAGGGACAGAAGTTGCAGGGAGGGGACAGCTCCCAGTATTTGCTTTTCTGGCACGAAGATGGTGGTCAAACATATTCACTGCTGCTTGGTGTTCTCAGGCATGGTTACTAGCTAATTATAATATTTGTAGAGAAAAGTTTCCTCTTCCTTCAGCCTGAGCAAACACTTTAATGCCTGTGACAGCAGTGTGTGCCTTGGTCCCTGCAATAGGTTTCTGGACCACCTCTTCTCCACAGTGATGTCCTAGGACAATAGCAACAGTGAGTGAAATACAGAACAAATACTTCATTTCTTCTCTGGGGGTCATGTCTCTTGGAAAGAGTAAGTGCATAAGGTTTTGGGGCTTATCACAGGAAGACATTCTCAAGGTAGCAAGTTGAGAACATAGAGTCATTCAAGTTGCATATATTAGGAGAAGTGGCCTGATTTTGAATCCTAAGCTTGCTAGGCAGGACATTTTGGATAGATCCATACGTGGGACAGGCTCCCATCAGTGACTGTGCTCATCATGGTTCTCTGTGTAGGTAAGTAAGATCACTTATGGGTTTGACTCACTTATATGCAGGTAAAACTGTCTCTGTTTTCTTTCTCAGGGACCCTCGCAGTTCTAGGGGCTGAGAACCTTGAGGTTTCTATATCATCATTTTAGTTGTCCTTTGGAGAGAACCACTTGTGCCCTCCTGATGTCATAGTGATCATTAGGAGCAATATCAGTAAGGGAATCTTCTCTCAACAGAAGGGTACTTGAGGGAAAGGGAAGTTTAGGGAGTGAACATGGCGTGGTCATATCTGTAAATACTCATCTTTGCGTTCCTCTTTTCTGCTCTTCACAGTACATGCCCAGTTCCTGATCAATCAGAACTACCCTCCTTCAGGAGACTGGGATTGTGGTAGTGGGAAGGCAGAGAAAAACAGCGACTGTTCTTTTTGTGACTTCCAAAACAGGCCTTTGGAGTCCGCATGAGAAACAGTAGTTTTAAAAGTCAAAGTTTTCTATTTTTAAGAGCCAAGTTCTACAAAGCTAAGAAAACCATCTCGAGATCCCAAAGGGAAGACCCTGAAGGAAGCTTGGTGTATAGTTTATGCCAGAACAATAATTGAGAAGGCAAAAAAGGCAGTGCTTTGGACCCTGGCTGAGCATTAGAATCATTTGGGAGAACTATTAAAGTGCCTAGTCCTCGGCCTTGCCCCAGGCCAGCCGCATCAGGATCTGTTAGAGTGTTCATGTGGCACTGGAGCTTAAACCAAGCAGACTAAACTCTGTGGATTCTCCTCATGTGCAGCCACAGCTGAGAACAAGGAAGAGTGAGAAGGCATTCTGATCTAGAATGGGATACCATATGCACTTGGATTAGGCATCTGTGGACAGAGATCTGGAGACTGGATGTGGGCAGATCACATAGAGAGGATCCGTTTCACTGTGAAAAATTGTTCAATCCTACTAGCTGCTAACATCAGGTCGCTGTGTGGGATTTGAAGCAATGATATTGCCATTTGAGTATGTGGCCCTCTAAGGAGTCCTGTTAGCCATGTTCCTCACTCTCTGGGAAGGATGTTCCACAGTCTAATGCATGTAGTTCATCCTGAGTTGAACAGTGAAGTGGCATTCCGTGTGTCTGGACATAGCTGAGTCCTATTCAGACTTCCCTGGTGGACATTCCCATTTTCAGTGGCCCTGAAACAGAAAGAAGATACTCTGGAGGAAACCCTGGAGGTATGGTGAGGTTATGTGAGAGCAGAACCTGGATTTGGAGGAGGCAGGGCTACACCACGTTGAAACTCACTCTTGTTACATGAAGAAGGTATATCTCGACAAAATCAAATGATGAACACTAGGTATACTTTAGAAAGAAAATGAATTGTGTGAGTTTAGCCTTTAACATGCAGTTCTTTCCCCTAATTAGGGGTTACCATGGTAATCTAGAAACAATGCTTGATGCACCTGGACGTATATTAGGACTTGGCTCTCCATTTGGATGCAGTTGAGATGTTCTTTTTAAAAGTACATTTAAAATTATAACTAGCAGAACTGACCGTGAAAGGAAGAACTACACATGAAGATGCTGGCAATGTTTCTGCTTCCACCATTGAATTTTAAATGGCACAACTGATTTTTTTATTTTTAATGTGGTAAAATGGCTTTGAAGGGTACATTCAAAAGCTGGTCTTTCTGTAGACAGCATTTAGGTTTTTGAAAAATTTATAGTGATCAAAAGTTCATAAAGATGATAATAGTCATACTTGTAAAATTTATAGTGATCAAAAGTTCATAAAGATGATAATAGTCATACTTGTAAAATTTATAGTGATCAAAAGTTCATAAAGATGATGATAATCATACTTGCATGAATTTAATTTTAATAAGGTGGTAAAATAGCAAGGTGTGTGTTTTATACAAAATATATCTAAAGAAAGACATAGAAAGCCTCACTAGGGGAAGTTGGGGATTATTGAATCCTCCTCAGTGTCCATGTGTAACTGGTATGAATGGAAATATTTTCAGCCAGAGCAGGATATTTAATTTCTATGAAGAAGGAACCTTAGGAATGTCACAGGTGGTGTTGATGCTGAACAGGAAAACATAATTCTCTGAGCCTCGTGCCAAGCAGGCTGCCATTGAGATCAACAGCACTGTGCTTTCCAAAGCACTGCTGGATCACGTCCTTATTAGAGATCAAATTCGACTATTATGAGAGATAGTCTTATTTAATGAGAATATAATTATTTTTTTGTGACTAGTAACAACCATAATATGAGTGACAGAGTGTATTAAGGAGCTGGCTGGCTAGGTAATCAGGCTGGGAGTTTTCTGCTGCCCACTCTCTGTGCAACTGAGGTTTTTCAACTATACACCAGGACAGTCATTTCAATGGCTATCACAGAGTTTTGGCAGAAATAGTGAATGAACATGGTGCAGAATATAAAATTTCTTTAATTTCTACTTAAGTTGGAGAGAAGATGAAGAAGGACTAGTAACTTGTGATGTAAGAGGTTAAGCCTAAATGAATCAGAAAATTCCTGTAACTCTACATTCTTTCCAAAGTTTTTTTCCTACCAGAAAGTACAGGATGCCCACTTAAGTCTGAATTTCAACAACAATTTTTAAAAGTGTACATCTATCCCATGTAATATTTGGGATATACTTTATATATTTATGTATTTGGGGCACACATCTACTAAAACATAGAGCACCTCATATTTTATCCCTAAATATGAGATCACCTATGAAGTGAGACTTGAGCAAGGCCTCAAGGAAAGTTTTTATGTATATAATATCTTCTCCCACTGGCTGATCTTATGTCTAAAATTCAACTGTTAAACCATTTCTATGAGTTAATACAGGATATCCAAGATGTCTTTGTTTAAATGCAAATGACACATATTAACACATTAGTTTATCTTAGTTTATCTATTCTATAGCCTTCAGTAGCTATGGAGAGTCTTGTGTGACCTGTAGGATTAGCTCTGTCCACTTGGCTCTTGATGAAGACAGGCAATATGTTTGAAGGCTTAGAATGACCAGCAGTGGGCTCTGGAATTATTTTTGTGGCCATGGTCTCAATTTTTGGGATGCCTTGGCTTCATTTTAGCCATTTTGTACCCCTGAAGCTTCACTCACTCACCACACATTTGCTGAGCTCCTCTACGCCTGGCACTATGCCAGTACCATAGCTAAGAGGACTAACAAGTACTGATTCTAATCTTCAATGAGTTTATAGTTAAAAACATCAGTAACTGATAACTCTGCTATAATATTGGGGAAGTAGGCTCTGGAAGTAAGAGGAACCCCAAACCAAAATGGGAGTATAAGGGAAAACTTATAGAGAAGGTGATATTTTAATGGAGTTCAAAAGATAATTAGGAATTGGCCAGGTGGGTGGAGTGGGAAAAGGAAGGGCCTTCTAAGCGGAGATTAGCACATGCAGGAAAAAGGAGAGAATATTATGTGCCCAGAGAATTACAAGTAGTGAGTTATGCTGAGATCTACAGTTTCTATTATGTTTAGGGCCCAGGGTTTTGACAAGTGACTCTGAAAGAGCAGGCAATAGTCATGAGGATGTCTTTGTCATGCTCAGAATTCCTTACCTAAATTCCCATTGTTGATCGACTGACTGGGCGTCTGTTGGTTTTTTTAGTGTTCCTGGCAGTTCTATGGGGGCAGAGTATTGTTCTAACCCCTTTGGTAGGAGTTATGTCATTCTGCTTGGCTCTTTCTCATTCTTCCTTGGTCATGATGGTAGTGATGGGGAGTGTGTGTGCATGGAGAGAGGGGAGGTCAGGAGTGAACTAGGATCCTGTCTTGAATTACTCAATACATAGTATTGAGAAGTCCAACAGTGCATCCCAAATACTGTCAAGTGTTTTCATTGGTTTATTGTTGCCACCATGTTCAATTATCAGATTGAAGTATCTTTGTTATTATTGATGAACTTACTGATACTTAAATTGATCACTGACTTTTGATACTAAAGATTGGGCAGATTAACACTGTTTTTAAGGAACTAGCCTCTAGCCAGTTTCCTAGACCCTGCCCTGTACAGATCAAGTTTCCTATTTTCCTGTAAAGTCTTGAGTCATACCCCAAAGCTGAGTTTCTGGAATAGCTTGGTGAGAAATGTTGGGGAGAGGAGGCACTCATTGCTTGCAGGGAGAACATATAAAGTGGAAGAGGCTGAATTTTTAGAAGGCTATGGCAGGACTCAGTGGGATGTCCCCGGTTTTTGCCAAGCTCTCTTTGACACTGACTATCTTTATCTCTGATCTCCCTCTTCAGATTTTGGCAAGTCTTTGTTGGTATCACATCCAGCTATTAGCTTCTCTTAATTGTGAGCTGATTGCTCTATTGTTTTTGACAATGCCCTGGGGCACAACTTGCTTATAGTCTTATCAATTAAAGTCAGGCCTTTTGGCCCAGGTAGTCCTTCAAGGCCTTTTCTGGCCCCAGGAGGGCTCTGCTTAGCTTCCCCCCACCCGCACTGGTTCTCAGTTAAGCTCCTAGTCATTCTGGTGTTTTACCTGTGACTGTGGCAGGAGCTGCCCACCACCTCTAACTTGCACTCCACAGAGATTTCCACTGTTTTCAATAATGCCCCTAGGCTTGAACTCACCTCTCACTGTTGCAAATAAAGTCAGTCCTCTTAGAAAGAGCTACAGAGCTCTCCTCCTGATGGCTTCCTTCTCTCGCTGGGAAAAACATCTATACCACTGTTTGAGAGCTGGGTCAGGGACAGTGGCCCACTTCTCTCAAAATGATAGTCATGTTCTATGAGTGGGCATTAAGGATGTGTGGTAGTGCCTGGGGTCCTCAGCTTGTCCTTCCTGGTGTGGAATATTTCCCTTTGAGAGACCTAAGGTGAGGGGAATCCCAGGGCCCAGGATTTCTCTAGAGGCCTGCCATGCCTTTGAATTAGCTTCTGCTCTACTAGTGGGTGCTGGTGGAAAATAGGAGCTCCAGACCACTCTTCTGGTCTTGCTTGGAGTAGTTTCTGCAAATACAGAGCAGGGGAGAGGGAATGGGTGTGATAAATGCTGTGAGACTCTCCCTTTCAGGGAGAAACTGGCACCCTGTTAGGGCCCTGCTTAGCCTCAAGGCCTGCATAACAGGCTCTGAAACTCCCTGGTGAATTAGGCACCTACATATCTAAGACCCCTGGTGACTGATGCCTTTACAATAAGTCAAGCAACCATCTGTGCATCTTGCTTCCCTGCCCCAGTTCCTGAAATGTGTGGGCATTCCAGGAACTGGGGAGGGGGCTAAAATGTTGTCTCACCCAACCAGGAAAATTACTGTGTAACACATGCTTGCTGTTTGAAACGTATATAATCCCCTAGACCCTTGCATTTGGGGTCCTTGCTGAAACCTGCTGTGCTGGGCAGATGCTTGGACCCTAGCCAGCTAGAAATAAACCTCGCTGTGTGATTTGCATTATCCTGAGCGCCTTCGGTTTCTCTTTGGGGAGGTGGTCGACAACGGACTTTAACATTTGGGGGCTTCTCGTCCGGGATAAGAGCCCCCCCTCAAGGATAACTGACAACTGGGATACCTAGGTTTAACTAAAAGGAACATGGAAGGAGGATTGGCCACCTCTGTCTGGAGAACATAGGAGTTCTCGCCTGGAGGGACTGGAGGTCCCTATCTAGAGAATTCTCATCTGGGTGGAAGCGGGGGCTACGGCCCTGGAAGTTCCACTACTGGTTGTGGGAGACGTCCCCGACAATCTGGAACCCTCAACGACATCCTCAGTGGACGCCGTTCGGGTTAATACCTGGTAAGGATCCTGAATCTGGTGTAATTGGTGTGAATAACTGCGTACCTGAGAGAGTGGTGAGTGACCTTTTTTTTTTTTTTTTACTTTTCGCGCGCATATTTTCTGAGAGCTCTAGCCTGTACCTGTAGGAATTCCAACCTGTATTTGGGTCGGCATTGGCTTAAGCAGATGTGCTGATGAGCCATCGACCGGGGGTCTTGGGAGACTCTTGGGAGACATCCCTTGCCCCCGCCTGGAGAACAAGGTCCTCATCTGTACTTTCAGTTTTGTCTCCGTGGCCACACTGGAATGTTTGTCTGTGTTATTGTGTCCTTGTTAATCGTCCTAACTGTTTGTGTATTGGTGTGGAATAAAAGGGGGTTCGAGTCCCCTAGCCTAGGCAGTTAAAGGGGGCCTGATCACCTCCCATTAGTCAGGGCCCCCCCCAAAGGGTGTCCAACCTGTCTGAATGTGAAGAGTGCCTGAGTGTGTGAGTGTGTCTGTACGGCTCCACTGCTTCCGCTATGGAGTCTGAGTGGGCTGCACCCTGAGTCTCACGGGGCATCATACGACATAACGGTTATTTACCCCCATGGGGGTAACCTGGTCTGGGGTTTATATGGACAGACCTTAGCTAAGACGCCCCAAAGTTCCCACGAGGGGCGCGAGCAGGACAGTATCTGAGAGTGCCCCACCCTTTTGTCTGCGACACCGTGCACAATGGGAGGGAAGCCCAGTGAACCCACTGTCCCAGATTGTGCACTTCTGGCAGGAGAGGCAGCAGCACTCTGAGCTGTCAGGTGCTGCACTGTGGTCACGGGGCCCACCGACTGGCGGGAAGCTGCACCTGGGGGCCCGGAGGCTGGCGGGAGCAAAACGGCCACGGCTGAGGTGAGATGGGCCCTGTGCAGGTGTTGGAGCCCGTGCCACAGGCTGCTGGGGCCCCGGCGGCTCCGCCCAGCATGAGCAGGAGGCTGGGGCAGGAGGCGCAACATGGAAAACTAAATTCTGGTGTAACAGTTTACAATCAGTTACTCCTTAGTCTTCACTGGAAATTAAGGTTTCTAAAAAGTGCAAAATTCTGCTGACTGGACTGATGGAAATAAGGGAAACCACTCTGTATGTGGTAAAGTAGGAGATTAGTAAAAAAGGGGATAAAAAATGGGAGTGCATTTTTGTTGAAGGTAAAAGAAGGTAGTTTTGTCCTAAATGAGATGGTTGTTCAGAAAAAAAATGATGTGGGACAAAATCTGAATGCAAAGGAAAGTTGTAAAAAGGTTTGTGGAGGGAAAACTTTGGAACAGAATTTTAAATGTGCTCGGTATGGGCCAAGATTGAAATGAATGGGTTTTAAAGTATAAGATTGAAACTCTGCCTTCTCTTTGTTCAAAGGGCAAGGTTTTCTCCCATTGTTGGTCTGCTCTTGATAAGAAAATGTAAACAGTTGCTTTCTCTCTGCCTGCCAGGAGAAATCAGTTTCTGTGATTTACATTTAATCCTATTTAGGCTTGTGCTCTAAAACTATAATGTTTTACCATACTTCCCGAGATTTAAATCATAAATGAAGTCTTCTTAATTTATTAGGCCTTTTATTTGGTTTACTAAGTAGCTTGGGAAGTACTGTTAAACAAATGAGAAGTTTCGGGTTACATTTAAATGGGTGCTATAACCATTCTGGAGATAATGTATCCTACCTAAAGTTTTAATGTACCAGTACAAGAGCATCATTAAGTGTTCTGACTACTGAAATGTTGTGTGTCAGAATAACTAAGCTTCCTTATCAATCCTATTGTGGTAGCTCTCAAATTGGATATTGTCAATGCCTGTTTCTGAGTTTTTACGATTGTGATTATCTTGCAAAATGAGTTTCATCTGCAGGGAGATTCATGTAAAGGTAGGGAGAGTCTCCATATCTACCGCCAGGCGCTGTTGGGGGGACTCAGGGCCGCTCTAAGAAAGCCCATAAGTTTATCTAAGATTAGTATGGTGACTCAAAGTAAGGATGAGTCCCCAGGGGCTTTTGTGGAAAGACTTATTAAAGCCTATAAAATGTACAGCCCGATTGACCCCGAGGCACCCGAAAACCAGAGAACAATTAGCCTAGCCTTTACTAGCTAGTCAGCCTCAGACATGTGGAAAACTTGGCTAAATTAGTGAGCATAGCAGGGGGATAAAAGGCAGATTAAAAAATAGTTACGGTTTTGGCAGTACATGAGGCGGAAAGAGGCAGATAGGAGATGGTCAATGGAAAGGAAAAGCTTAAACGCTGGAAAAGCAAAAGCTAAGACTTAGATTCAGATCTGTGTGCTTACTGCAAGGAGAAAGGACTCTGGGCCGGGGAATGCCCTAAGAAGAAAACAGCAATGCGGGCCACCAGAGACTGTAGGGGTGGGGCCCATGATTTGGAACCCCACCCCAAACCTCGGGTTAAAGTTAAGATAAAGAAAAAAAAAATCAATTAACTTTTTAATGGACTCAGGAGCCCAATTTTCATTGTTGCTAAGGCCTATGGAAAAATTATCTGGAGAGGAAATGTGGGTAAAAGGGGCAAATGGCATAAAAAAGACTTTAAGGCAACCCACTGAGCAGATGCTTATAGCAGCTGGGGATAAAACACCTCCTTCAAGAGCCAGTCTCAAAACCAGTAGAGAGAGAGGAGGGAGGCCTTCTCCAAGCCCTGCAGGTCGAGTTTCCTGAAATCTGGGGAGTGAAAAAGCCTTCTGGTCTGGCCGAGGGACGGCCTTCAGTACTGGTACAGTAAACAGCGACCAATATGGCTGTTCGTGTCTGACAGTCCCCCCCTCCCCTGGGGAGCAAAGAAAGGGATCAGAAGATATCCATCCAACTGTGTCTAATCCCTATACCCTACTCTCCCTCCTGGGCCCCAAGAGAACTGTGTATACCGTACTAGATCTCAAGGATGTGTTTTTCTGTATACCTCTGGCAAGGGAGTCTCAGCCCCTCTTTACTTTTGAGTGGTCTGACCCACAGGAAGGATTCCAGGGCCAGCTCACCTGGACAGTTGATGCTACGGCCCTCCTGGTCAAGGACAAAGGCCTGAGTAACCAGGTGTCAGACCCTCCTCCTCAACCAACTGAAAGTGACTTTCTGGCCCCTGGCAGTGCCAACGACAGGAGCAACTACAAAACCGATGGGAAAAGGTATGTGGAGGCTGCAAAGGTCTCTCCTGAGCAGGAGCTCTAAAAGGCAGCCAGCCCTGCGCCCCCCCCCCCAACCTCGGTGCAAAAAGCGGAATTGATTACGCTCACCAGGGCACTGCAGATGGCCAAGGGTAAGGCCACCAACATCTACTCGGACGGCAGGTATGCCTTTGCTACTCTCCATGTACTTGGAACTATTTATAAGAAAGGGGGTTGGGCTAAAACCAGGACAGGAAGAATAGTTCTTCCTCGAGGACTGGGGGAAAAACTTAGTAGGCCAAATACATCAGAGCATTTGGGGACGTGCAAGCTTGAGGAACTTGCCTTTAAACAGTTCCAGGTCTCCAAGCTAGGGCATATGGCTCAAAATGTGGTAAATAGATGTGCTCAATGTTGGGTAAAGACTGCAGGAGGAACCAGGATGGGAAGAGAAAGTTTATTGAAAAGATTTTACAAAAATGAAACAGGAAAAATGTGGACACAAGTACATGTTAGTTTTTGTGGATACTTTTTCAGGCTGGGTAGAGGCCTTCTCCACCAAACACGAAATGGCAGGAATGATAGCCAAAAAGCTGCTAGAGGAAATAATTCCTAGGTTTGGGTTGCCTCTGGTGATTGGGTCAGATAATAGCCCCCCATTTGTGAGTTCAGTCTCATAAGCGTTGGCCAAGGCCGTGGAGACAAATTGGAAGTTACACTGTGCCTACTTGCCCCAGAGTTCCGGACAAGTAAAAAAATAATAAAACGGACTCTTAAAAAAACCCTTGACATAGTTATTCCTAATTGAGACTGGCGGTGGATGGGTGAATCTCATTCCCTTCGCCCTCCATAGGACACAGGGCACACCCTATGTAAATTTAGTTTGGGTGTGCCACCACCAGGTGGAAAACCTGGAACCTCAATGGAAGGGGCCATTTACTGTCATCCTGACTACCCCCACGGCAGTAAAAATAAAAGGCATCAGGATCTGGAATCACATGTGCCACGACAAAGGAACTGAAGATGAAAACACCCCCCCAGAAGTGGACGCCACTGCCGATGGACCCTGCAGACCACAGACTGAAGCTAAAACTAAAAAGACAGTAACTTTGTTGTCACTTTTATTGTTGCCTAATAATATGGGAGCTCCTGAGTCATCTTCTATGTTTAAAAGTGACTATGAGCATTTTTCCATCTGTGTGAAATTGGTTCTGATTGTGAATCCTTCTACCTTTTCCTGGGTAATAGAAATTGGTCATGGCAGATTTTAACGGATTTTTGGCTGTTACTAAGTTTGGAGTATAGATCTAGGAAAGGTGCAGACAACTATAAAGGGCTTATGTGCTATTACAAACGTGACTCCTAACTGGGGTAATGAGGTCAAATGAGCAATCCTGGGGGGCAATGGATGGCAGATATGCTCAAAAACTGGGCTCACCATGCCTATCGGCTAAAATCCTTAATGCCCTTAAAGAATTCTGTGTCTTAGTAACTGTGTTACCTCGCATCCTCTATCACCCTGAAAAATGCATGTATTCATATTGGAACCCGGAAATAAGGAACCGAATAAAAAGGGAACCTATCTCTGCTTTAACCATTGGTACCCTATTCAGCCTAGGAATAGCAGGGGCAGGGATGGGTATAGCTGCCCTAACCACCCGGCGTGCAGGGATGTCTTCCCTACAGGCAGCCATAGATGAGGACTTAGACGAATAGAAACCTCCATCACCCACCTTCATAATTCTCTAACTTCCCTCTCTGAAGTGGTGCTTCAAAATCGTTGGGGCCTGGACTTACTGTTCCTATAGCAAGGGGGACTATGTGCTGCCCTGGGGGAGGAATGCTGCTTTTATGCAGACCATTCGGGAGGAGTCAAAGACCAAAGAGTCTATGGCCAAAGTAAGGGAAGGACTAGCCAAAAGAAAAAAGGAAAGAGAGGCCCAGGAAAATTGGTTTGAGGCATGGTTTAATAAGTTCCCTTGGTTTACTACCTTAATTTCTACTTTAATAGGTCCCCTACTCATCCTTTTACTCATTCTAACTTTGGGGCTATGTATTTTCAACAAACTAATAGCCTTTGTAAAAGACCGGGTCATTACAGTGCAGCTAATGGTCCTGAGACAACAATATGAAGGACTCTCTGGCCCCAAATATGTAGAGGCTTCTCACCTAAATGAGTAAGATTCCTCATTATGAACGAGTAAAGGAGGGAATGTTAGGGCCTGCTTAGCCTCAAAGCCTGCATAGCAGGCTCTGAAACTCCCTGGTGAATTAGGCATCTACATATCTAAGACCCCTGGTGATTGACGCCTTTACAAGGCCTGTGTTAACCAAAGGAGGGCAGATAAGTCAAGCAACCATCCATGTATCTTGCTTCCCTGTCCCAGTTCCTGGAATGCCCACTCCCAGTTCCTGAAATGTGTGGGCATTCCAGGAACTGGGGAGGGGGCTAAAATGTTGTCTCACCCAACTAGGAAAATTACTGTGTAACTCATGCTTGCTGTTTGAAACGTATATAAACCCCTAGACCCTTGCATTTGGGGTCCTTGCTGAAACCTGCTGTGCTGGGCAGATGCTTGGACCCTAGCCAGCTAGAAATAAACCTCGCTGTGTGATTTGCATTATCCTGAGCGCCTTCGGTTTCTCTTTGGGGAGGTGGTCGACATTGGACTTTAACAACCCCAGCCTGGGAGCTGAGGGGAAGAAGCAGCTCTTCTTGGCTGCACCTGCCTGGAGTACAGCTTTCATCACACTGAGCTGTTCTTACTAAGATTTATTAGGTGTTCTTGGATAAATGTTTCTCTATTTGCTATATGCCCTGAGGACAATTTCCACAGACTTTCAATTGTTGTTTTTAAAAACAATTTCCTCCAGTTAGGGTATTTTCACATGGGAGAAGGCCCACAGATATTCCCATAGCACCTTTCAGAAGTGTATCTCTTTTGTACCATTTTTAAAAAATGTTATGAATTGTTATAAATTCCATTTTGAGAACTAACTATAGTTTATTCAGCCTCCCTCTTTGTTTTGGGCATTTTAATTATAACAAATAAGAATATGGCTGTGGTCATCAGTGTAGCTTGGTTGTCACATAAATCTGGAATTCTCTTTTTTTTTTTTTAGGTCCCTTGAAGTTTTATAGATGTTTCTATGCTAGCATCTAGCTAGAGTCTCACTAATGGTCCATGTGGGCATGACAGTAAGTACCATTTTTATTAAAATCTGTTTTCACAACATCAATATTATATAATAGCCAAAAGAAGATTCCTTAGCTTCCCTTGTGTCAAAGACTTTGGTCCTTTCAGTATGATCCATTTCATCTTGTTTCCTTTATGAAAGTCTCATTCAGTCCTCAGCTTATTTGGGTAGCAAAGGTAATTTTGAGGTGAGTTATTGATTAGGCTTTTCTAGTTCTGACAACTAATTTCTCCCATTTTCTAGAATCTCTATGCCATCTCTTTTCTCAGCTGTTCCTCCAGTCAAGTAGTACCCAAGTATTTTAAATAAAAAACTTAACAACACATGATTTCCATCCAAATTAAGAGTTGTTTCTTCATATGTTTTGGGAGTTGAAGTAGGATTTCCTAAATGTAAATTTTTCTTACTTTAAAATTTCCCCTAAGGACATTCCTGGTGCAAATCATATTTTAAAATTTTTTATCTCTTATATTAGGCTTTCCTCATTTTGTAGAAGTGTGCCACAATGTACAACAAGGTGTGTTATCAAAGATATTTAGGAGTGAGATGTGGTTTTTGCCTTGGTTGCATAATTGGCTAGACTAAGTTGAGAAACCAAATGCCTTGTCTTGTTTAAACATTCAAGTAAACATATGTGTTCAGCTGTCATCCTTGTCCTTATTTTCATACACCTAGACTATTTTAATTAGTGGAGTTCTCTCTTTTTCATTTCTAAATTATTGAGGCTAATATAGCAATAATCTTCACAAAGACCCTTTTGGTCATGTTGATACCCTGTTTAAACTGTGTCAATGTTTACAGGGAAATGTTACTTACTCTGTCACATTTCTTCAAATACTTTTCTAAGATTATGGTTTCCAACTGTTTGCATTAAAGTCTCTACTCCAGCTACTGTGGTCCATTTGTTTTCCCCTGATTATGTAATATTCATTCTCACCTCTTGTTCCTTCTTTGCTACCTCATCCACCTGGATTGCTTCCCTAAACATTTTCTATTCATTACTCCTAATTGTTTTTTAAAACATAGCATAATAATATGGGGAAGCTAATCTTTCCAGATATAAATATATTTTAAAGGGGCTAACACTAAAGCAATGGTGCAGAAAAGAGAGGTGTGCAATACATCTAAACAGAAAATTTGGTGAATGAAGAAGTGGCTTTCAAATTACATGGAAAGGTTGGGTTATTTACATGGCTATTCATTTGAAAAAATGAAACTATAGTTATACTTCACTTTTATGCTAACAAGAAGCCCCTACTTGTCTGGACTCATGTTTCCATGAGAAGATTTAGTTCTGTAGAGTAACCCTCAGGGCCTCTTTTGGTCTGTCTCATTCCTCCTCCAGGAAGAAGGTGTGACTTACCTGATTGAGGGATTTTGGAAAAGGGTCTAAGTAGCCTCAGTTCTGCTCCTTTAGGGCTCCTCTTATTTGTGGAGTGGTCTGTTTTCAGGATTGCCGGGAGCCAGCCCCAGCAACAGTCAGGGTCCGAGGGTGAGGGAAGGTGTCAACGCTTTCGAAGTGAGGAGATCAAACTCAAAGGTGGTGTAGGGATCTCCTGAAAACACTGTTCTCAGGGCTCTTTATTTATAGCAGAGAGTTACATTTTTTTCAGGTGGAAACTATATGAACAAAGAGTTTCTTTAAGTGATGGATTATCAATCTTGAGTGACAGTAGTGACAGTAGTGTTTTTGAGGGTCCATGCAAAAACAGGACGTGCCTTGTGCCCTTGAGGGTCTCACACAACAAAATGGGATGTGCCTATTTTCTTGAAGGGTCCATACAATAAAACAGGATGTGCCTGTTATATCCTAATCTATAGAATGATTGATCACAGGCAGGCATGTCCTGAGCAACAGATGGTTCCTGCAAATCCTTATCCCATTAGAACGTTTTACTTCTCCCTAGCATAGGGAAGTGAATGAATGGTCACACAAACAGGAGGTTGCAATATCTAAGCTACTTATGTTACTAAAGATTTGACTAAGTTTTAAAGTAAGTATGTTGTGCCCCCACAATCCTACAATTACATGCTTCATAAGGATTGGCGTGAGAGGATTCAAAACTGAGAACAAGGGAAAGCATTAACTTGATTATAAGGGAAGTGAGAGGAAATAGTGTCAAAGAAGTTATAATAGTTAAACAGACAAGGAAAAATGGAAACAATATTTTTTGGTGTCGATGACCGCAACTTTGCAGAGCTCCCTCACTTTGAGGGAGGATCATGGCGCTCCGTGCCTTGCAGAGGGAGCCCATATGAGCGATCAGGCTGCAGGTCTGCTGCACAGGATGTCCATGTTCTCTTCTGCCTTGCTATTACTAGGAGGTCTGTGGTTTCCTAAATCTGCCTGAGCTGAGTGCTAAGTTTACTTAAGGGACCATATAGTGGCAATAGGCTAAACTGCATTTTGTAATTTAATCTTATCTGCAATAAAGCTGATTAAAAAAATGCATCTCTCTGATAACAGCATCTACTTAACTAACTTTGAACTTAAAGAATATGGTTACTTATCAGTCTAAAATCTCCTTATCCAAACCTAAAAAGCCATTAAAAGAAAGGGGAAAAAAAATAAAGCTTCTGTCCATCCAGGCTCAGCATTTCTCTCATCATAGAAGTTCATGGTGGAATCTTTTACTTTTTATCAATTGTCCTTTGATATACATCATTTAGCACGTACATTTTGCTATGTGTTTTTATACTTTGAGTTGCGGTATGTAGTTTTTACTAGAGTGTGAACGTGAAGGAAGACAGTGTTTTAGGCATGTCTGAACATCTCTGAGATGTTCAGTAGACACTGAGCAATATCAGTTATGCTGAATGCCACTTTTATGGTTACTTCAAACTAGTTCCTGGTACAGTGACTTTCTTAATAGTGTTACTGAATTTATTTTCTACTTTACAATTTTCAAAGTGCATTTCAAATGACATGGCTTACTTTATTTAATCTTTAAAGAATCCTATGAGATAGGCAGAACAAATCTTATTTCCATTTCTTAGATATGACAAAAAGATCTCAGAGAGGTTAGTTACTTGCTCAGGGTCATGGTGCTTATAAATTACAAAATCTAGTCCCTCTAATTCCTGGGGGATAACTCTTTCATCCTGCCGCAACTATCTCTTGTATGGTGGTGAAAACCTCAGGTGACTTTCCAGAAATGTAAAGAGCCCCACAGCATTAGAAAATATATGACATTTCCAAGGTACTAGTTGAAATTTGATGTGAAATTCCATCTGACATGTTTGTAGCAGCTTTAATTATTTAATCAATTTAATAACAGAATATTTAAAGCAGCCGCAGAAATCACTGGACATAACTAATTTCATCCGTAAACCAGACATTTTGCACTCAATTTTAATTCTTCAGTTCTGTTTTGTGAACTAATTGGCAACACTTGATGAGAATTTAAGATGGAGACAGACCATAACAGGTGGAGCCATCACAGCTTCACAAGGAAATTAATTTACACACACACACAAGTACACACGCATATTCATGGGCTCTGATCCTGCCAAGAAACAAGCCCCAACCGTGTGCTTAGCCGCAATTATGGCTAAGTGTCCTAAAACAATTTTGGCATATCATGGCACCCACAGGAATCACAGGGATCTCTTTGTTCTTGGTCTTCTAAGCACGTTCCATTCTCATATAAATTCATCCTTGCAAGTTTTCTTTGTTCTATTTTCTTTGTCAGAACAGTAATTTAACTACATCCCACTACTTGTTTGGTGATTCAGGGAAGTCGGGAAAGCAGATATCTTGTAAGCTGGGCTAGAACAAAGTGTGTCAGTTTGATTTATAGGAACTGCTGAGATTCTCAGCTATGAGGAACCGACAGCTCCGTACATGACAGTCGATATGCACAAATGCCTTTTTTATAAGAATGGCTTTACTTGAATTGCCCAAGATTTTTTTTTAAGGCTTCTATAATTACATGGTTATTATTGAATGTTTGAGTAGAAGTGGTCTTTGATTACCTTGTATCTTCTTTTTGGTGAATTCTGGTGTGAATTTTTCTGGCTTGACAATTGTAATAAGTAAATAAATAAAATAAAAAAATGTCTCTGAATTAAGACTAGACTACAGAACTGACTGAAAAGGGTCCAGTGACTAAATCTAATTTTCTTTAACATGTAATTTGGAGTGTATTAGGTACACTGCATGAGGTAAAATGTGTGGTTTGTATTAAGTAAGAAAACTCAAAATTGGTGATAAGTCCTCAAAGTTCATTCTTTCATGAGGCAAGATTGAGAGAGGGGAAAAAAGACTTTATTATTATAAAATGTTCCATTCAACTCTTTAGTCAAGGTAGATTAGGAAGAAGGTACATGAACAGTAATTGTTCATTTTTGAAGCCAATATATATTTTCAAGGAGAAAATGGTGTATGCTTAAGAAATTTCTGCTGCTGTTTCTCTATTTCTAAAAATCAAAGTCACTCAGCTTGGTATTTGTTTTAAAACAAGACAATTAGTTGTATTGCATATTTCACAGAGAAGAACACCTGTGCTACCCCCTTCTAAATAAAAGCTGTTTACTAATAATATATGTTCATTGTAAACAAACTCCAAACTACACATTACACACACACACACACACACACACACACACACACACACACCCCACAGAAGGTAAATAGTTTGTGATATATATCCTATCACTCAAAGACAGCAAGTGTTAATATTTTGACAAATATCTCATCAGACTATAACTATATAGTCAGAAACATAAGCATACTTATTAAATTGGATCAAACAAAATAATGTTTTATTTATTTATTAAGATTTTATTTATTTACTTTCGTGAGAGAGGGAGAGAACAAACAGAAGCTGGGGGCATGGGCAGAAAGAAAAGCAGACTCCCTGCTGAATAGGGACCCTGGGCTCAGGACCTGAGCTGAAGGCCAATGCTTAACTGACTGAGCCACCCAGGGGCCCTGTAATTTGTTTTAATTTATTAATATGTTATGATGATCGTTATGGCATCTCAATCTAAATATAGATTTTTATTATCACGATTAATGTTTACAATGTGTTCCAGTGTAAGGATACACCATAAATACTTTAATTCTCTATGGATGTATTTTAAATTATTTTCAGTTTTGAGCCTTTATAAATAATGTGGGTTCAAACACAAAGATATATGTATCATTGTACAATTCATTTAATACATTTTTATTGGGTGTTTTTTTTTTATGTGCCAGACATTATTCTAAGTGTTGGTGGCATAGTAGTGAATAAGACCATTACAAGCTCTACTTTTATAGAACTAACCTTCTAGAGAGGAGATCAAACAAATAAGTAAGATAATTACAAATAGTGGTACATGCTTGGAGAAAACAAAATAGGCAAATATGATAGTACTTGAATGACAGAGAGGTAAATTTGGCTAGTGTAGTCAAGAAAGGTTTTTCTAAGGAAATGAGATTTTATCAGAAACCTGAACAGAAGGAGTTACGAAGAGAATTTTCCAGGCAGTGGTCCCAGCCCTGATTGGGGTGACCTTGAGTGTTGGACAGAAGTATGGTTGGTGTGGCTCCAGTGCAAAGATCCTTGGAGAGAGAGCATTCCATGAGGAAGAAAGTAAGAGTGGAGAAGTAGGCAGAGATTGATCCTTTAGGACCTCATGGGCTGTGATTGGGGGTGTTAGATTTTATTCTAAGTAGATTTTTTCTAAAGCTCTAAATGCTGTTTGAGGAATTTAAGGGTGTGTGTGTGGGGGGGCGGGGGGAGTGCTGATTTTAGGTGAAGGAGCAAAGGAATCACTCATTTATCCAATCTATCTTCCAGCAGATATATATGGAGCAATTGTTTCATGCCAGCCATGTTCTAGTTCCTAGAATATAGGGGATATGATGGATTCAGTAATGACCCAAACAGAGAAAGGCCCTGCTCTTTTCAATTTGACATTCTAGCTTCATATAATAAAGTGTCATGTACCAATCTATGTGAGAATTAAAGAGGATAGTCATGTTTATGTGTGTGTGGAATTTCTTTTAGAGGAGGTGACACTTAACAGAGATCCATAAGCAATGAAAATTCAGCCAAACAAGTATCTGGGGGATGGTTGTTCAGGGAAGAATGGTAGGATCAACAAGAACAATGGTCTTCTAGATGGGAGGCTTAAACAGTCCAGGTGAATTGAATGGCCAGACTGACAACACAGAGTGCAAGGACAGTGCCAGACTATGAAGTCAGAGAGGGAGCCAGGGGTCTTGAAGGCCAGGGGAAGATTTTGGTTTTCTTTTAAACATAATGGAAAGAGATTCTAAGGTTTTGAGAACATCTTAGAAACAATAGTCACTTACCATATATGTTACAACTTCTCATTTTTGTCATTTATTATTCAGTTATTTGTGATGAGTATTACTTTTGTACTAGAAGAGTTTTAAATTTGTATGGAGTCAAAAATAGTCATCTTTTTATTTTTAAGTTCTTTCTTTGGTTTTACGTTTACATAGCCCAGATATCAGCTTTCCTTTCAGAATTAAATAAGATTTGTATAATCTTCTATGTCCCATGGGAAGCCTTTCCTAAAACATTTGAAAATGCCTGATGGCTTATATCTCATGATATTTTCTGAGTTCCTCTCCTATTAGATTTTTCACTTCATGCACATGTCACTTTCTGAGTGTTTTCTTCTTTTGGTTCCATGCCAATTTATTCACCATTCCTTGACTTCCTCTAATGTGATTCACATAAGGGATTGTACTTTAGTTTTTCCTTCCAAATGACAAACCAGTGTACCAGGTACTGATTACCTGCCCACAAACTTAAAATGCCATTTTAATGTATTCAAAACTCTGTATATGCTTGGATCTAATTTTAGACTTGCTAGTTTATTCCATTTGCTCCAATAACCTAAAATATGGTTTTAGTTACAGTAAAACTTTATAATTATTTATTTATTAATTCAACACATTTATTGACTAAACATTATGTGCCAATCACTGTAGCCGATGCTAGGAACACAATGATGAATGAAACAAACATGACTTGTTTTGTGGAGCTTAAATTCTATTAGGAAGTTACAGATAAGTAACAAAAGAATAATATCTATATTTTATTTATTTTTAAAAGTATTTTAAAAGATATATATTTAAAATATTTTATTTATTTATTTTGAGAAAGAGAGAGCATGAGCAGAGGGGAGGGGCAGAGGAAGACAGAGAAGCAGACGCCCTGCAGAGCAGGGAGCCCAATGCGGGACTCAATCCCAGTACCTTGAGATCATGACCTGAGCCAAAGGCAGATGCTTAATCAACTGGGGCACCCAGGTACCCAAGACCTTTAAAAAAAAAAAAAGACATTCTTGTGAAGAAATAAATAATTAGGGTGAAATGATAGTCCTTATATGGTATGCTTTATAGAAGTTCAGGAAAGGATTCTGGGAATTTGACATTAAACTTGAAAACAGAAGGATGAGAAGGACTGGCTATTTGAAGTGTTTTGAGTAGGAAGAGATGAGACAGGGGCTAAGTCTGGAGTTAGGACTTCAGTAATGTGGAGGGAGGTAACATGATTCTTCTGCTTAGAAGATCTTATATTTTTTAATCTTGAACTTTTATTTCTTCAAGAGGATATGTAATTATTTTTGACCATATTCAAGTTCAAATAAGAAATCTCACTTCAGTATGACATTTTTAAAAAAAAAATTATTTTTCAATTATTTTCTTTTCTTCAGACATACTAATTAACTCCACATTGGATTTGTGTGGCTCTTATGTCCTATCCACCATTTTCACTTTAATTTCTTTCTCATTGTCCCCCTTCCCCTTTATTTCTGTGATAATTTCTCAAGTCTGTCCTCTATAAATTTTTTTTTTTTTACTTTTCTTTTGCTTTTCACTGCTTTGATGCTGTTTTCCAATGGTGTATCATTCCTAACATCTTGACTTTTCTTTGCCACTTCTCTTTTCATTTTCCTTAATTTTTGGTCATACCATCTTGCTTTTCACCTCCTGTTTTACAAAGTTCTTGATTTCTCTAATTTCCCTTAGAGGACAAAATAGTTATTTTCTTTAATACTTCTTGTCTGAATTATCTCTTCCTAGTTGCATCCATTTTCTATCATTTTTATGTCATGCTTTCATTTTTTTCTTCATTTAGGAGAAAGAATTTTTGTGTATATCCCATGTTTGTTTTCTTTTTTTTTTCCCCTCTGCCATTTATTCTTTAGCTGAGGGACATTGTCTGGTTCTGCTAAATGCCCACATTCTTGGCCAAGATTTATTGGCTTTCCTTTTTCTTCTTTGGCTCTTAGTTTGATATTTCTATGAATTAAACTGGAAGTCTAGGTCAGGCAGTGGCTCTCATACCGTGGTCCACAAACTATCATCAGCAACATCAGTTTGGGAATTTATTAGAAATGTAAATCCTTGGGCCCCCACCAACCCCAGATCTCTTAAATCAGAACCTCTGGGATGGGACCCAGAACTTTGTATTTTAAGAAATGTTGTAGGTGATTCTGAAGCATACGAAGTCTGAGAACCACTGGTCTATATGTGTGGTCCTTCCCACCACCCCACCCCCAGCAGTTCCCATTCTATTTATGTTCATGTTACATTTCTAAATACTAGATTTTTGGAGTAGTATATTTGAAATGTGTTATACAGTTCTCTTGGTAGTGTTTAATGTTATATTTCTGTTTGAATAGAAGTGTTTACTACTCTGACATTCTTTCTCATATATTTAGTATCATAACATTTTTTGGTTTGTTTTAGTAAATTCAAAATCTTTTTTGGTTCTTCTCATCTGTTGTTTATTATACCTTTTATGGCTCATTGGTTGCAAATTGTACCTGTGTTGTATGACCTGCTCATCTTAGTTGCTGATAGACATTGCTGTTAATTGTGGGTGTTCTCAGTTGTAACATGTGAAAATTTTCATAATGATCCAAATTTGGAGTGACAACTGTGGTATATAAATTGGTGTTCTGTTATACACTTTTAAGAGCCAATGATTTGTATTATATGTCCAGTTATATTGAGTTTTGTGATGAATAAGGAGAGAACTGGGGTTATGCCCCAACATGTTGATCTTTTTTCCTGGATTATCTATGAAAGAATTGGAAGAATTATACTGGAAGTTTAGCATTTTGGGTTTGAGAACATAGCCTGCTCTGTTGTGGGGGAAGGTTGTTTTTTCCCCCTCTTTGGGAATGAATTGGTTAGTGTGATGCAATGTCAAATTAAAAAGAACCCCCGTGGGTCTCCTGGGTGGCTCAGTCAGTTAAGCATCTGTCTTCTGCTCAGGTCATGATCCCAGGACCCTGGGATTGAGCCCCAGATTGGGCTCCCTGCTCAGCAGGGACCCTGCTTCTCTCTCTTCTCCCTGCTTGGGCTCTCTCTCACTATCTCTGTCTTTCTCAAATAAATAAAACCTTTTTTTAAAAAAATAAAAAGAATCCCCTTAGGGTTAGATTATAAAGAAATCTGGGAAAACTTTTGAGGCTAATGGATATGTTCATTATCATGATGTGTCAGTGCTTTCATGGATGTTTACATATATCAAAACACCATGTTATCCTTGAAACACACCCATTCAAACTGCATGGATCTGCTTGTATGTGGATGTTTTTCAATAAATATTAGTACTATAAATGTATTTTCTCTTCTTTATGATTTTCTTAATGACATTTCTTTTTTTTAGCTTACTTTATTGTAAGAATACAATTTATGATGCATATAACTTACAAAATATGTGTTAATTGCTTATTTGTGTTATAGGTAGGGTTTCCTGTCAATAGTAAGTTGTTAATAATTTAATTCTGGGAAAGTAAAAAATTACATGTGAACCTTTGTGCAGGAGCTTGGTGCCCCTAACCCCTGTGTTACTCAAGAGTCAACTGTACTTTACACCTCAATAAAGCTGTTAAGAAAGCCCCTTGAGTTTTATAGTTTCTGTAGATGTCAATATAATTTGCTTTGTAGTATAGTTTGTGGATGTGAATCATTGGTTCTAACTATGACTCTTAAGTAATTTTTACTCTTTCCACCATTTATGGGGCAGAAGAAAAAATATGGCACGAAGTGCATCTTTTCTAGGCCTATCATTGTGATTTTGAAGTGTTTCTGACATACAGTGAAAAGACAAACTACAAATGATAATGGTTAACTCAACATCAATCCCAAGCAGTTTGCAGTATGCTGAGCATGGAAAGCTAAAATTATATTCCCAGATTTCCAGAAATCAGATTCAGGTATGATTTATGTTTCCTCAATCAGATACTGATGTTGCCTAAGACTTTGATTAAAATATGGACATAGGAAAGAGAGCTAGCTCTCCCATAACTGTGGGGGCATGGGTTATGGGAGAGGTGACATGGTTCTGGAGCCAGCATATGACATGGTGACCCCTTAACATGGCAGTTGGTTTCATGACCAGCAGTGTTCCCAGTCACGTCAGAGTTAATATGGTTTTGCAGTCAGCGGTAGTGCAAGGGGCCTCCTGATTTGTTACCTTCTTGCAGTAGTGATGGTCATTTTCTCAATCACAGCAGAAGCAGAGTGGTTCTAAGGACTAGCTTTTGGTCCTGAGAGATTAGCCTGGAGTCTATTCCTCCAGCTCTTCAAAATTTATGGAAACACATGATTTTGTATATAAAACTTTTTCTGCTTAAACCTGTTAAAGTGGATTCTGTTGTGTGCAGCTGAGACCTGAGTGATAAAGTAATTAGTACTAGAAATGACTGTAGGCAATAAAATATCAAAGAAATAGGACTTGATTATATTAACAAGCAACTATGGCACAGAGTGAGCAATTGCTAACTTATCAGTTGTTATCATCTGAAATAAGCCACCTATGGAAGGCAAGGGTTTGGAAGAGATTGGTGACTACTGTGGTAGACCACTATGGGGGACATGATGAAAAAAAGGACTTAGGAGTAGTTCCCCCCCCCCGCCTTAAATTGTGCTGGTAAGCTAAAAGAAAGAAAGAGATAGGCCCAATATTTTAAATTTTCAGCTCTAGTAATAATTTGAGAATTATGGAATTTTTATAACTGTCCTTAAAGAATCATCTTTTGTAGCCTCAAGACTAATTTAGATGGAAATCATACGAAAAGTCTGATGTTGCAGGTTGTTGCGTTATAAGGTAGATTGAATTTATAGTTTGGTTCTCTCATTTTTCACAAAACTGAAAGCATTGCTTTAGAGGAATTTGGATCCCATTATTGAAATGATGCCACTTTAGAAGGACTTGCATAAGTCTGTATAGTTTGTACTCCTGAACCTCTCCAAGCCTCTTTTGGCAGCAGGAACAGCTACTCCCTTTCTGATGAGGCTAATCTTGCTTCGCATGATGACCCTAAAACAGCTCTTTCTGAGGCAGTCCCTTGCAAAGGGGTGATAGTTCTTCTGTAACACCCTTACTACCCTTATTGTTTCCATACCTATTGCCAGATCACGTCCTTGCACATTCCTGAAAACAGCTGCAACATCAAGCCTTAGAGGAAAAGGCTTACAAACAAAAGGAGTTAAACAATTTTTCTGGGGATTATGTATTGGAAATGAATTTTGGGGATAGTAGACCAAGGCTTTGGTGAGGCTGAATTTATTGATATGGACACAGTTACCAGAGATTTGGGATTTGGTGTGGAGCTTTAGCATTTAAGAGTGTTTTTGTTTGTTCTGATGACTGACTGAATCCTAGACTTAAAGGTACTTTAGGGTAAATGAAGCAGAGATGCTAGAAATTCCTTGGCATTATGAAAAAGAAGAAATTAAGATCTTAGGGAATGTGGAATGTTAGAATGGGATTAACATGTGTGATCAACTCAACTTCCTCATAACTGTGTCTCTCAAGAATACCCAGATCATTGATACATACATGGATGAGAGATAGCTTTGACTGGATGTCCTCCCTAGGATAAAAGAAAAGGCAGAACCTGCTGCCATTGAGACAGAATCCCAACTTCAGTGGGAATGATTAAGTTTTATGTAGCAGAATGCAAATGTGGTACTATGTCAAATGGGCTGAGCAGTTATCTCTGTAAGTGGAATTGGTTTGATGGCCAAAATTTTTAGTGGGGACTTATTGATCTTGGTACCCTGGGAATGAAATAGATGGGCAGCTCAGTAAAAACTCAAGGTCTGCAAGGAGAGGCTTGATCTGAATTACATAATAATCATGGTCTTTCTACAAATTCCCAGACAGGTCAGTACATAGACCCAGAGCCTCTTGAGTGAAAGTGAATCATTGTTTTCTCTCCCTGAGACTTTTGGATTCCCCCCTTTTTTTGTTACAAGACATTTATATAATCTTCTCTTTTTTTTCATTGTGGGCCACAATTAAATCCAAATTTTCAGTCAACCAGTGATTAATATTCTGAAAGAAAGACTACTAAAACATTGTAAGTACATACTGTAAATCTTTCTCCCATTGCTGATAACAAGGTAAAGATGTTTGGGGTAAAGGAAGACATCGGACCTCTCAGTGACTATTGTTACTGGTTATGAGATAGCATTTAATCCCTGGGGTTCTGGTCACCATTATGATCTACTGTTCAGAATGGCAGCTTATGGGTTCTAGTGATAAATAAATGGATGGGTTGCCTGGGTGGCTCAGTTGGATAAGCAACTGACTCTTGATTTCAGCTCAGGTTATGATCCTAGGGTTCTGAGGTCCAGTCCTATGTTGGACTCTACACTAAGTGTGGAGTCTGTTTGAGATTCTCTCCTGCCTCTGCCTCTTCCCCTGCTCATGCATATGGCTGCAAGCTCTTTCTAAATAAACAAATAAGTGAATAAATAAAATCTTATAAATAAATAAATAAATAAATAAAGTTTTACTCTATGTCCATCTCAGAGTATTTTTGGTGGATTCAGGTATGGACACTGTGGGTATTTTTCCAATTCTTAAGTCTAGAATTTAGTTAGTTTCAACAACTAGCAGCATCTACACATGGCAAGTGTGTGGCAAGTAACTATCCTCTTGGGAAACAGCTCTTGATGTGCTATTAAACTGTAGCAGAGACGGGGTCATAACTACAGAATGCAAACTGAGCCGCTTCTCATGAACTGAGTGGTGTCGGATTTGTCAAGTCATATTAGGGCATGTCCACCAGCACTCTATTGTCAAATGGAAGTATAATATATGTTATAAGGCTTGTGAAAGTCCTTCTGCTACACTCTACTCTTCCTTCCATCTGCCCCCAGGACTTCACTGGAAGTTCCACATAACCTGGAATAGAAAAAAAACAAAAAAACCCCCTCAAGTCTGCTTATAGGTTGTTCCTCATTTGGCAGAAGCTGTAAATGGACTGATTGCTGAAACATCACAGCTTTGCTCAGGGATGTTGCTGAAAGACAGCACAGGAAAGAAATCCTCCCAGTTGATGGAACACACAGTGAAATGTCTAGTTGTCTGCCTTGCCTAGAATAAAAAATAGCTGAATGTATGTGTATATTTTGATTAATGGGCAATGGCTAGTGGGTTAGAAAATATAATATTGGTGGATTGGTGATAAGGAAGTTTGAAGAAGAGGTGAGTGGGTAGATCTTTTGGATGGATGCAGAGGCTAAGTCGTGTGTTCTTCATGACTGCTTTGCAAAAGGTCCCACTTTGAAGATGAGGTTATCATAATCATGTCGCAGCTGGTGCGACAAGGTAAGATGAACCTGAGGGCAAGGAGATGAAGAAAACAAAGACAAAGAAAAGAGATGGGGACAGGAGGGTTAAAGTGGATGATGTCCAAACAGTGCTGATTTTATTCAAGGCTACAAACTGTTATATAGTGAACAGTGCACAATCATGCAGAAACATCTATAGTGGGAAAGTTACAGCAAGAATTCCATCCATACCCCCACAGTTCCCCATATCTCTTTCCCATGACAATGATTCTCTTTGTTCCCACCAAACTACAATCACTAAAGAAAAAGGGAGGCACAGCACATGTCTACATGTTTATGTCTATAACAGAACATGATTAACTGGCCTTCGACTTACAAGGGCAGAGGCCCAGATAGGCGGGTACCAGGAGTTTCGCTCAACTATTAACTCTAGTCTAACTGGGCAAAAACGCCCAGGCTGGCGAGTTCAGGAGCTCTTATTCAACTCTTGACACCAGCCTGGCTCTGGGCTCCCCACATGATCAAGTGACTATGACAGTCATTCAGTAGATGGAGAAAAATCTTTCTCCAGCCATGCCAGTATTTTCTTAGTGGATCAATAAACAAAGTAGTGGTGGCACAGGTGAGGGTTCGACATCAGCTGAATAACATGAATTTTCCTCCATCATAGTTAACATGTAGCCATGTCTAAACTGCCAGGAACAGGATAATGCCTGGGTGGCTTGGTGGTAGATAGATTATATTAAACCACTCTATCATGGAGAAAGCAGTGATTTTCTTCACTGGAAATGGATTAATCAATCTGGATTTGGATTTGCCCTCTTTGCTTACTATATTTCTGCCCCTAAATAGCTTATTCACAGTATCCCACACAATACTTTTTCTGACCAAGGAACAAATTATATAGCAAAATAATGTATCAACTTCATAATATGAGATTAACTGGTAATATATATCCAGAAGCAGTTGCCCTTATAAAATGGTAGAATGGAACATTGATGAGTTGGTTACAGCAGCATTTAAGAAGTAACAGCTTGTGAAATTAGAGTGCTATTTTACAGATATGGTATTTTTTCTGAACCATGGACCAATATATTTTGCCCATATCTGAAATACGTAGGGACTGAAAACAAAGTGAGAGACTTGGGAATGGCATCACTTAGTATCACATCAATGTAATTCCAAATGACCTACTTATAAAATTTTGCTACTTGTTGCTGAAATTTTAGGCTCTGCTGGTTTAGAGCTCTTAGTATCTAAGAGAGGATTGAATTTTCCAGGGGATCCAAGAACATAATCGGAAGGTGAGACTTTTGACTGGTCCTTTTGGGAAAAGGAGGCTAATCTTGTGTTGGCTAGCATAATTGATCCTAATTATCAAGGAGGAAATAGAGAGAAGAATATGTCTGGAACACTAATAATCCTGTTGCGTACATCCTATGACGACTAGTCTACTACCTGAAAACTGCAGAAGATAGGCATATTGTGGGGCGCCTGGGTGGCTCAGTTGGTTGGGCGACTGCCTTCGGCTCAGGTCATGATCCCGGATACCCGGGATCAAGCCCTGCATTGGGCTCCCTGCTCGGCGGGAAGCCTGCATCTCCCTCTCTCACTCCCCCTGCTTGTGTTCCCTCTCTGGCTGTGTTTCTCTCTGTCAAATAAATAAAATCTTTTTTTTTTTTTTTTAAAAAAAAGGTAGGCATATTGTGAAGGTTGTTTTGTTGTTTGAAAATACAAGTATGGAAAATAGGTTCTATATGGATGTTAAATAGATAGAAAGTAGCTTTATAAACAAATATTCCAGTATTCTGGAATCAAAGGTTCAAAAACAAAACACTGCATTTCCCAGGTTTCCTTGCAGCTAGAGTTCTGGATCTAGATTACATCAGTCAGAAGCATTTTTTGTGATATGATGACTAGCAATTTAGTCACATAGATAGAAAGGCAAGATGTGAGGCAGCCATTTTGCTTATTTAAAGGATGGTGGAGGTTGCATGATTCTGGGGTCGTCTGCTAAAACTCCCTAATTTAGAATGTGGCTCTCTGATTCAGCAGGTTCTTGCAGAAGCAACTTTCCTGATTGTAGCAGAGGCAGTGCAGCTTTGGGGACAGTTCGGATTCAATCCTGTTTATTCTGGCCCTCCAACTCTTTTTAAGCCCATGATTTCCTTTATCAAATCCTGTTCTGCTTCAACTAACTGGAGTGGATTTTATTTTCTATAGCTGAACCCTGTCTAAATATACCTGCCTTCCAATGTGAAGATATTAGTGAAATATATAATTTTTTTTCCCAGAAAAATTTTCACTTACTTCTAACCATGCTTACTTCCAGCTATTCCCTTGAGAAGGTGAATTATGTAGATTACTGACAACTCTTTTTAACTTAGTCCAAATTTAGACAATGTTTCTTAAATGTTGTGTTGTAAGGTTAAGACCCTGTCTTGTTTATAGTTTTGTTAAGGGTTTCTTTACTAATTTAGCTTCTCTCTTTGTAAGTTACTTTCAACAGAAAAAATAAGAGAATTTTAATGTTATTATATTAAAAGTCTTGGACTGATTTGTTCTAAAGTTATTTTAATTTCTAGCTCACTTTACATTCTGCTGCTCAAGCTGGCAATCTATAACCATGTCTTCCTTATCTATTTGGAGACTCCTTGAAATAGGATGGCAGATTTATCTAAATGTAAAGATATCCTCTCAAATAATGCCAATGGGACAGGCTTTTAAAAAAATAGGACTAAGGTTTGAATTTTATAAACCAGGGACAGTCCCAGTGGTTCTCAACCTTGGCTACATACAGAAAATTCTGAGAAGTTTCCAAAATGTATTACTGCAAGCACCACACCTCAGTCAGATTGAATCCTTCTCTTGGGGGTACTCTTTTTATCCTTTTCTTTCCTTTCAACTCTCTACCAGATGATTGTATTAGTCTGCTTGGACTGCCATAACAAGATACCACAGACTGGGTGTCTTAACCAACAGAAATTTATTTTCTGAGAGTTTTGGAAACTTGAAGTCCAAGACCAAGGTGTCATCACAGTTGGTTTCTGATGGGGCCTCTTTTCTGGTTTATCGATGGCTGTCTTCTCGCTATATCCTCTCATGGTCTTTCTTCTGTGTGCTAACAGAAAGAAGTGTCTGGTGTCTCTTCCTCTTTTTATAAGGACACTAGTCCTATTGGGTTAGGGCTCCATCCTTATGTCCTCACTTAAATTTAATTACTTCCTTAAAAGCCTATCTCTAAATAACAGTCACACTGGGATTTAGGGCTTCAATATACAAACTTGGGGGCACTCAATTCAGTCTATAATGATGATTGACAACCACTGCTTTAATGGAATCTTTTGATTTGGAGGTGGATGAATTTTAGGGCATAAGAAAAAGCAGACAAGTCACAATGATGTACCAGCTTTAGGCTATGTGGCAACTTGGTAATTTCTGCTGGGTAGAATAGAAAGAAATAGCACTAACTAGGGAAATATATGGGATGAGGGCAGGAGCTAGTCAACTAGAACATTTAGTCTGAGTAGAACAGTAGACTTCAGTCCAAGTCAAGCTGGCATGATGTGTTTAAAGCATTATTTCCCCAGAGTGGGTTTCAATTTTGAGACTTACAAAGGCTAGCGTTCTTGAAGTCATGAATCTTGAAGTAAATGACAAGAATATGAGAATCAATGTCCAGCTTCAGTGACAAGAGCAGTAGGAAATGGATGCATGGCCCTGTGAACAAGTTTTTGGAACAACGTTCTTGACCTTGTGTGAAACCTAGAGATAGTCTTCAAGAGCCAACTGGGGCACATGTAGAGAGGTTAGAGAAAGTACTTTCAGGAGGCTAAATGTTTCCCCATGATTAACTGATGTGAGAACAGCTGTCTCTGTTAAATCTCATTTGTTGGTAGAGTGAAAGAACTCTTTTTAATATCTGATGTGGCTCTCATTGGCCTGGTATCTAAAGTAGTGGTTCTCAAACTTTAGTAAGCATCAGGATCACCTAGAGTGATTCTTCAAACATGGAATGTGTGGCCTCACCCACCAATTTTCTGATTCAGTAGGTTTTGGGTGGGATCCAATAATTTGCACTTGTAACAAGTTTTAGATGATATTGGTGCTGCTGGTTTGGAGACCGATCCTGTTTGCATGTAGTAGACATTTTATATGTAAATGCTCTAAAATGTAAATCATCTTATAAACATGCCTGTTGCTATAATTTCTATTTCTTTCCCTTGAATAAATAGTTAAATAGTTAAACTTGGAGAAGGCAGAAAAATAACTTCTGATAATGGGAGGCAGAATGCTATATAGATGCACAGGAAGCTAAATCCATCCTAACAGCTTCTGAGTAATGAGAAAGAATCAACTAAGAAGTTGTTATTTTCCCCTAAAGCTAGGTAGAGAGATCAACAGAGCCTCTTCCATCATAGCAGTGGCAGAATGTTTTAGCAGGGTTTATGGTTACTTTTCAGAGTGCGTATTATCTGAGTTCTTTGATGTAAGTTAACTTGTGTTTTCTTTGCCCCCAGACCCTTTTTCACCTCAGAAACTGAAGATAGATTATCTTCAAAGGCAAGGTTAGAATTTAGGGAAAGCATGTCTTATCTAAATATCTAAATGTTCAAGAAGAAAAGAGTAAGACTAGTTTTCTTGGCCCGAGAGCTTAAAGAAGAAAAGATAAGACCCGAGGTCCCACTTACAAATATGCCAGTTCTCCTTTGTACAAATGTGAGAGGTGCTCTTTCTAACTTTGATTTAAAACACTGGATAATTTTCAGATAGATAGCAGGAAACTCTGATGAGGAAAGGACCTTTTCTTAATTTGCATAAAGTCTCCAACTGGGTTGGTAGGCCCAAAAGAATCTCAGGTTAGGGGAGTTTGGTGAGACAAAAGAGACAAGGTGTAGAATCTGATGTGACAGTCCCATTGCCAGGCCTCAATTCTGGGAGTTCTCTCCTATTTGTTTTGATGGCCAGAAGTTGCCATGTGGATGGTCTGAGAGAAGGACCAATGAGAAGGAGACACTTCTCTCATGTTCCAGAGCTAAGTGGAACCAGAGATACAGCATAAATCCACTGCCTTGGGATAGCTTACCAGAAGAGAGTATCCATAGTGACTAAGAGTTGTATGGCTTATGTCTCTCAAGATCTCTCCTATTGATTGGCTTTATCTGAGTCATACTATCACCCTACTCATGCCTGATGACTTGATTATTAATTTTCTAGTTGCTGAATATGCAAGAACTTAAGCTGCCCATATTCAGAGTCATCAAATGAGTGGATGTGATATCCTGCATAAATCTCAAGTCTTCTCATAGTCACCATGTAGCTATTCTGTGAGGATGCATCCCAGAAATAGCCATTAACATTATTAAGCCACAAGAGGACTCTGTACATTTGGTAGAGTAAGGGTTTGGGAAGGACATATCATATCTCTACAACTGGGCAAGGCTAAGGCATATCAGTATCATCCATGGAAGGTACTTACAGAGGAGGAGGGAATATCTCTGTTAGATGTAGGTAAACATGTTGCCTGCATCTTGGTGTTTCATTCATCTATTAAGTAGCAAATGGATAAGAAATATTTGGTTCTGTTGAAGTGATGTATGGGTCTTCCTGTGATTGCAGACATGAAGCCAGAGAACACTTCATGAAAGCTAACATTTATTGAACATCCTTAACTACATGCCAGATACAACGCTAAGCTTTTTTGTTGTTGTTGTTCTTAAGTTTTTATTTATTTATTTGACAGGGAGAAACACAGCTAGAGAGGGAACACAAGCAGGAGGAGTAAGAGAGGGAGAAGCAGGCTTCCTGCTCAAGTAGGAACACAAACAGGGGGAGTAAGAGGGGAAGAAGCCCATCCTGGGACTCTGGGACCATGACTCAAGTCAAAGGCAGACCCTTAATGACTGAGCCACCTGGGTATCCCTACAATGCTAAGCTTTTTATAAGCTTCATCTCATTGAATTTCCCAGAAACCTATATAGCATATATTTTAATTCTCTCATCTTAAATATGGAGGAGCTGAGACTTAAGTCCTGTAACCCATCTAAGGTGATGCACTTGGGAAGGGATAGAGCCAGTCCTCAGGTCTGCCTGACTCTAGAGCACGACATTATACTGACTCTGCTGATAGAGTTATGTAATTATTATATTTCAGTTTAGATTCAAGGATGTGACAGTATGACACTGACTGGTATTCATGAGAGGTACACAAACAAGAGTGGGAGGTGGGAATAAATCAAAGGAGATGAGAGGGTGACAATGGAGTTCAAGATAATACCATGATCACTCATGGCCAAAGTTTTCTTCAGTGTCCTAACAATACCAGTCCGATAAGATGCTTTGCTTCATAAAGAAATAATTCCATCATTAAGTACACTTACTGGATGTTGCATAGGATAGCTCCTTAAAGATTAACAGTATACAATAGCTTATTACCAGAACCTGTTAAATGTTAGTTTTACCTAACATTTTTCTAACATTCAGTGGCAGATCTCCTTTATGTGTAACAACAAATTCTCCAGAGGGTTCTACTGCCTTAGTGAAATGAGATTAGTAGTGACTTCAGAAACATACTGAGGTTATATCAAACTATTATCTTTTATTATTGTATTACATTTAAAATTTTTGTTTTTATTTATTTATTTTTAAATTTAAGCTTCTAACTAGATATAAATAGTTCCTTCCAAAATAAGTTAACTACTTTTTATATTGTCTCTATAATACTCAATAAATAATTACACAATATATTCAGGGATTAACAATTAGAAATATTGTTTAAAGACCATAATGTAATCATTTTTAAGCACACAATACTGCCTTGCTACCTATAGACACTGTTTTATGTAGTAGATATTTAGGATTTATTCACCTTGTATAACCAAAACTTTGTACTCTTTGACTAATACTTCTGTTTTCCTTTTCTCACAGACCTTGGCAACCACCATTTCACTCTTTTTCTGTAAGTTGACAATTTATTCAACATATAATGGTATCATGTATTTGTTTTCTGTGTCTGACTTATTTCACCTATCATATCTTCCAAGTTTATCCATGTTGTTGTAAATGGCAGGACTTCCTTCTTTTTTTAAAGCCAAATAAAATTCCATTTTATGTGTATGTGTATTCTCCATTTTTTAAATCCACTTTTCCATCAATGGACATCTTGGTTTCTTCCAGGTCTTGAGTCTTATGAATAGAGTTGCAATGAAAATGGGAGGGCAGCTATCCCTTTGAGACCCTGATTTCAATTCCTTTGGATATGTACCCAAAACTGGGATTGCTGGATCCTGTGGTAGTTTTACTTGTAGTTCTTTGAGGAGCACTCATATTGTTTTCCATGATGACTGTACCAATTTAACTGTACAGTATGATATACAAATAAATTGTACATTGTACAGTGTGTAAAGCTTTCCTCTTCTTTATATCTTTGCCAACATTTCTGATTTTTTTTTGTTAGTAATAGCTATCCAGCAAGTGTGGGGTGATACCCTATTGTGGTTTTGATTTACATTTCCCTCTTTGGAGAAATGTCTATTCAGTTTCTTTGGCCATTTTTATTTTATTTATTTTTATTTTTTATTTTATTATGTTATGTTAGTCACGATATCATATGGTAAAAAAAATTAATGATCATAATCATTAGTTTTTGATGTAGTGTTCCATGATTCATTGTTTGTGTATAACATTTCAGTGCAATCTGTATGCTCCTTAATACCCATTACCAGGTCCACCCATTCCCTTACCCTCTTCCCTTCTAAAACCTCTGTTTGTTCCCCAGAGTCCATAGTCTCTCATGGTTCATCTCCCACTCTGATTCCTCTCCTTCATTTTTCCCTTTCTTTTCCTAATGTCCTCCATGCTATTCGTTATGTTCTACAAATAAGTGAAACCATATGATAATTGTCTTTTTCTGTTTGACTTATTTCACTTAACATAATCTCCTCCAGTCCCATCCATGTTGGTGTAAAAGTTGGCTATTCATTATTTCTGATGGCTGAGTAATATTCCATTGTGTATATGGACCACATCTTTATCTATTCATCTGTTGAAGGGTATCTTGGCTCCTTCTACAGTTTGGCTATTGTAGACATTTCTGCTACAAACACTGGGCTGCATCTATCCCTTCTTTTCATGACATATGTGTCTTTGGGGTAAATATCCAGTAGTACAATTGCTGGGTCATAGGGTAGCTCTATTTTTAATTTTTTGAGGAATCTCCACAGTATTTTCCAAAGTGGCTGTACCAACTTGCATTCCCATCAACAGTGTAAGAGGGAAAAACAAAAAAAACAAAAAAACCAAAAAAAAAACAGTGTAAGAGGGTTCCCCTTTCTCCACAATCTCTCCAACATTTGTTGTTTCTTGCCCTGTCAATTTTTGCCATTCTAACTGGTGTGAGGTGGCATCTCAGTGTGGTTTTGATTTGAATTTCCCTGATGCTAACGATGTTGAACATTTTTTTCATGTGTCTGTTAGCCATTTGTATATCTTCTTTGGAGAAGTGTCTGTTCATGTCTTCTACCCGTTTTTTGACTTGATTATTTGTTTTTTGGGTGTTGAGTTTGAGAAGTTATTTATAGATCTTGGATATCAGCGCTCTGTCTGTAATGTCATTTGCAAATATCTTCTCCCATTCCATGGGTTGCCTCTTTGTTTTGTTGACTGTTTCCTTTACTGTGCAGAAGCTTTTTATCTTGATGAAGTCCCAAAAATTCATTTTTGCTTTTGTTTCTCTTGCCCTTAGAGGAGTGTCTTGAAAGAAGTTGCTGTGTCTTTGGCCATTTTTAAATTGAGTTATCATACGTCCCGATTTCAAAATATATTATAAAGCTATACTAATCAAAAGAGAATGGTACTGGATATATATATATAGAGAGAACAGAATAACAGATTCCAAATATACTCATACACATAAGGCTAACTGATCTTTGACAAGGGTCCATGATACAATGTGGGGAAAGGATAGTCTTTTAAACAAATCATGTTAAGAAAACTGGATATCCACATGCAGAAAAATGAAACTGGACCCTTATCTTATACTACTTACAAAATTCAACTCAAAATGGATTAAAGACTTAAATGTAGGACCTGAAACTCTAAAACTGCTGAAAATCTCCAGGACATTTGTCTTAGCAGTGATGTGTCCTGGGTATGAGATCAAAATCACAGGCAACAAAAGCAAACACAGGTATGTGGGATTAAAAACTTCTGCATAGCAAAGGAAATAATCAACAAAACAAAAGGCAGCATACAAAATGGGAGAAAATATTTGTAAACCATGTATCTGATAAAAGGTTAATATCCAAAATATATAAGGAACTTACACAACTTAATGTCCTGTCTCTTTAATTTTATATGGTCTAGAACTCAGCCATTTTTTCATAACTGACATTTTTGAAGAGTACCGAGCAGTTTTTTTGAAGAATGTCTTTCAGTTTGAGTTTGTGATACTTCCTTATGATTAGATTTAAGTATTACATTTTTTTTTGCAAGAATACTACATAAATGATCTTGTATCCTTCTCAGTGCTTAAGATCAAAAGGCACAGAATGTTAATTTGTCTCATTATTGGTTATGTTAACTTTGACATTTCATTAAGATTGTGTCCACCAGGTTTCTCCACTGTAAGTTTACCATATTTCCATTTGCTATTATTAGGTATCACCACACCAGGAAGGGGATTGGAAGGCCCTAAATCAGTGTATTAAGGAAGAATGAGGTAGCACTAGTACCCTTTTTAAAAAAAAAATTAAGATTTTATTTATTTATTTGACAGAAAGATAGAGAGCATAAGTAGATAGAGCAGCAGGCAGAGGGAGAGGGAGAAGCAGGCTTCCCACGGAACTGGGAGCAGGATGCGGGGCTTGATCCCACATGACCTGAGCTGGAGATAGTTGCTTAACCAACTAAGCCACCCAGGCACCCCAGAACTAGTACTCTTAATTCATCTGGTATTACCAATACTGATCCAGAAACCTGGCCTATGGCACATTTTATTGCTAATGTTGGATATGGATTTCCTTTTTTTCAATCAAACTATGTAGGCAGCCCACTAGACTGCTCACCGGATGGTCCTAAAAATACCACCATTACAACCATGAGTGACCATGCTCAGATTTGCAAAAGGTTCATGTGGCTTACTCCAGGTTATGGACAGTTGAGAGCCCAGGCACTCCTATGTTGGGAACAGAAAAATCACTCTAAACAGAACCAACCCAATTGTACCATGACTATGGGATAGATATCACTGGATCTATGTAGTTCATTCTGTCACATTACAGGATAGTGGCTGGCTTGGCACTGACAGGCCATACTGCTCAGGTATTTATTAGGTCTCCCAGTGGTTGTATAGTGCAAATCTTTGGTGATAGCTTTCCACGTGGGTGGTTGAGCTAAAGCAGCCTGGGGTTTCCCTGAACACAGGGAAGCATCTGCTCCACAGAAATAAAAATTGCCAAACTCCTTCTCCTCAAGGCCAAATGGCCACATTTTATTTTCTACTGGTACAATCATTTGGCCACCATCTTTGACCCCTCCATCAGCCTGAAGGACATTATAAGCCCTCACTAAATTTATCCAACAAGCCTTAATTGATAGCCAGTAAAGCATGTCCTTACTGAACACTGAAATGTGTCTAATGAGAAAAATTATTATTGCCTCATGAGAAGTCATCTGTGCCATTATCCAAATAAAATGTTTTGTGTTCATACTTGATGAGTCTGCTTATATATCATCTTTATTAAATCTCATGAGGATACTAGTGAATGCTGTGAATGATCTGACCCCCTAGCCAAGAGGGTTTAACAAATCAGTGCTTCAGATGATGGGGCTCTTGGTGGACAAAGGTTTTATTTACATTGACTATCATCATTGTAATTTGTGTTTTCTCTTGCATGTGTCTGTATTATTGCTGTGTTATCTGCTTTGAGAATAGCTAGATAGTCACCAAACAGGTGCTCCCATGCCAGTGACTTGCTGACTGTTCAGGTCACATTGAAGAACAGGGGACAAGTGAGCTGGATTGTAGGAGCTGGTCATGATGGGAGGGCTGTTGGGAGGAGGTCATCGAGAGGCTGTGACCACCAGTTGACCTGTGAGCTAACCCCTAGGCAACTGGAGGCTCCTCACAGAATTTTCTGTCCTTGGAATGTATGTTCTGCCCATTGTACCCATAGCTGGGGCCATTTTAAGAATAGCCTTGAGAGAGCAATGTGTTATTGAGACCATCTGGTCTAGATACGTGACTGAACCCAGTGAAGGAATCTATGTAAACTCTTAAGATTCTGGTATGAGGGTACAGAGATCTATTCATCTGGTAGCTGTTGGAAACAAGCTTCATGTAAGTGTCTTTGTGTGTTAAACCTGTAATCTACCAGTCTGGAGAGCCCTGCCTCTTTTTTTGGTCTCTCCTTGCCCTTTGTGTCCAGGAGTCAGTTTCGGAATGCATGGGGAAACCGAAAGAGTATTCCTTGTCAGAGTATCCTGGTCTGGCCAAAATTGCTGGTCCTTTATGTTCTCACCCTGAGAAAGGTGTGATCTCAGACTGAGTGACTCTCTGAAGTTGAGGCAAATCCCAAAGGAGTTGATAATTTGGACGCTATCTATTGATCACCCCCCATACCTTGGCAGCAGTTCATCTCTGTGTCTGCCACACCAAGAGACTCAAAATGTGAGTGATATGTGTTTGTATGAGTAAACATATGTGGTCCTCAGTTAGTTAAAACAAATTGTGTGCATTTAGTGGTATGCTTTTCCTAAAGAGCTGTTATTAAATTTATGACACATGTATAGTCAATGTTGTCATAGAGTGAAAAAGATACAGCAATTGAGATTGAGTCATTAAATGAAAAGTGGTCATTAACTTGTTTGAAAGTTTCCTGTCCTATCCCATTTATTTCATAGTATATAAAGTAACTTTGAAAACTTTACTTTCAAAAGCATTACTTCTCATTCAGAGGAAATGATAGTAGCAAAACCAAAATGGTCATTTTGGTATTTTGATCCTAGGGTTCTTGTGAATTTATTTAAAAGCACAAGTTAAATAATACCTAACAGAGAGGCAGAAAACATACAAGAAGAACGAGATAAATAATGGAAAATAAAAAGTTTTTTTTCCAGTGGTAAGGAAGCTTGGGCAGTCCCATACATCATGATGACAAGTGAGTGGTGATAACAATAAAAGATATTCTTGGAATGGATATCCCCACAATTCAAGTGACTGGCCTTAGTCCAGGTCTTTATTTCTAGGTCTTAAAAATGATATGTGTCTGAGCATCACCAAAGGTTTTTTTTTTTTTATTGGAAATTGCTATAACTAAGGACAGATATGATTGGAATTTGGAAGGCAGCATTTATCATCGCTAAATTGGATTGCTTATATTTATAGTTCTTTCAAAAGTACCAAACATGGAAGATTTCCACTTGCAACAATTCTACTATATTGTATGTTGGCTCAAAAAATATAAGAATGAGGTACTTTTGAGACTTAATTTTATAAATACAGTTTGGCAAATATACATTGTGCCTGGAACTCTAATACCAGGTGGTCTCATCAATTCAGGTCCCTCAGTGGCATTTATATAGGAATGTGTGCTAAACACAAGCATGCAGATGATGAAATAAATAGTTACAAGTGCTCCAAACTACTGTCTAGTGATGCTAAGACCAATGAGGACAAAATTAGGAAATTTCTGTAAACATTATAAATAAATACACACTACAACTTCTACACACGCAGAATAGAGACTAAATGACAAAATGTTTTCTACAAAACTAAGATTATAGCATGCCACGATGAGGTGTGGATTTAGACATTTTTTTTCTCTTTAAAACAAAAAATTTTATACTGCATAGCTGCCCCAAACTTCAGAAAGCTGTTGAGCTGTGCCCAAATGTGTAAAATGATAAATTATCATTAAAGTCTATATATTTATGTTAACCAGAAATCATGACTTCTAGGCCTATGGAAGAAGCAAACAAAACAAGGAAATACTTAGAACTGTGTTTTAACTTCACTCCATACTCTGTTTTGTTAGAGGAAGCTTCAAGATACATATCCTGCCATTGCAGTGGGGAAAGCCCCATTGTCTTCTTTTGTGAAGGGAAAAACAAAGATGCTTTTGAGAGCTAAGTCTGGGGGCTATAAGTGCCAAATATTAAATGAAAAATATCAAATAGGTTTTTGAAGATCATTTTATACATGCATTTCTGAAAATGAGCAATTGGATGTCAAGCACCATTAATTGAAATGTTTGTGCCCTTGCTTTGATAAATTTGCCTCACTGACCTGATCTGGAAGCTTTTTTGATTAAATAGCTTATGTTTCTAAGTTAAAAAATACATAGGAGGAGTATTTATTTTAACTTAGTTTAGCAGGATGGTGCTGCAAGTAGAAGGCTGTATTGTATATCAGGAAATTCAAGCTCAGATATTAAATCATCAGATAATATATACTGTATCATAAATAATAATATTTGTAATAACAACTAATAGCAACAGCATTGACAATATCAAACCCAAATTTAAAATGGCAAAAAATAATGACAATAAATATACTGGTTTGAAACTATAAAAACTGAATTTAAAAAATCTTGCCCAATAAACCATACATTTTATTCCCTAAAACTAATAATATGAGGGAACCTATGCTTATAACTATTCTAAATAAAAACATCTGAATAACGGAGGGGAGCAATATTGGTGTTGCCTATGGGTTTGACAAGATTTGATGAGAGATGGAAATTGAAGAATATCAAAGTAGAGGTAGTTATCTTGCTAAGTGGAGTGGTTTCAGAATGGCTAATGGGAAATATTACACATCTGGGGAATCTATTATGCTTCAACATTAGTTACAAAGTTACTGCTTCCTGCTACTTGTCATACATCAGGATACTTCTAACTCCAATAGACGATATTATAATGTATTTGGCCATTTCCATTAAATTGACATAAGAACAGATTTATCTGACCTGCAAAAAACAAATGTAAATTATAAATCCAGGTCACGAAATATCAAAATATTTCTTTAAAATGAACAGAAATATCTTTGAGACTACTAACTATGAGAAATTGCCTACAGAGGTAATTCCTACCAACTGAAGATATATGGAATTCCACAATTTGGAAGGTTCCCAAATGTCACTGAAACAATATGGCCTTGAGAAGAGATAAATTAGACAGATGGAATCATGCAAATGTAACCTATTGGAAATCTGAACAGGAGGTGACTGATATAATGAAAGCAGCTTGTAACCAGAAAGCTCAGGTCCTGACTTATTGCAGATTGCTGGTACAAGAAGTTCATGAAACACTTGGAGCTATTGCAGGATATATCATGAGTAATCAGAGTACTATATTTAATTAGACTGGAAAACAAGTGCAATTATAAAGCTTTTTAAAAAATTTTTTTAAAGATTTAAAAAATTTATTTATTTGACAGAGAGATAGATCCCAAGTAGGCAGAGAGGCAGGCAGAGAGAGGAGGAAGCAGGCTCCCTGCTGAGCAGAGAGCCCGATGGGGGTCTCAATCCCAGGACCCTGAGATCATGACTTGAGCTGAAGGCAAAGGCTTTAACCCACTGAGCCACCCAGGCACCCAACAAGTAGCAATTTTAAATAACACTCTTTCGAAGTCACTAAAATTTAGATCAGTAATATTTTACCTATTTTCTGCAAACCATTGGCATCAGTTTTGTTATGGGAGATTGATCATCTTGAGAGGGAACTATCTTCACTGATGAGCTTCAAGGATGTTACTAATTACTGAACTATTATAGACTGTCTTTATTTGCCTTCGGGTGTCTCATTTTCTAGCCAACCTAACACCATCCCACATACCTTTTCTTTTCCCAGTTTCATGTCTTTGCTAATGCTCCCAGATTTTCATGGGACCCCTGCAGCCCATCTCTACCTAGCCACATCTCACCTTTGCATATTTTTACAAGCCACTTTCTTTATGAAGCCATTTCTGATCACCCTTAGCCAGACAGAATCTCTTCCCTGTCTGACCCAGACAACCATGACTTACTTATGGCTGTTTTGCTGACCTTAGCTTATACCTTGCTCTGTACTCTTTCCTTATTAAAATATTCCTCAAGGGCCACCTGAATTGTTCTTATTTTCTCTGCAGCAGCTAACAATATCTGGTACATATAGGAAGCATTTGTTACATGATTAAACAAATTATAGCTTAATTTACAAGGAATTAATAAACTAAGAAATATGGTTGTGTCTACTCATGATTCTTCTTGTTATTTATAGGACTTATAAAAGTGGAGGCAGTCTCTGCTATTGGTTACTTTCCCCTGGGTGGTGCTAACCATGTAGCACATGGTCATTCATTAGTACCACTTAGTACCATTCCTCCACTGTAAACTTTATTTGTTCTTTTATTAACTGTAGCCTAGGCAAGCATGCATCATGGTAGTATGGTGTATTTTTTAAAAAATTTAGTTTTTTGTGAGACCCTGGTTAAATTTTTGAAGCAGTTTTCAATTTACATATTTTGGGGACAAATAGGACATGCAGAAACATTTGTGTGACCTGCATATTATTTTTTCAAGCATTGAATAGTTGCCAACACTTTCAAAATGGAAGAATTCACCTAAAAAAAAAAACAACAACCAGATTTCTGGCTTTTCTTGAAAATCAAATCTGACAATACTCCATCCTCATTTTTTCAGAGCAACAAACTGCTGGATTTCAATATGGAAACATGGGATGCTTTCCAGTTTTGGATAGTTCCAGCCCAGCCCTTGTTCCTCATTTATGTTCTTTCTTTGTCCATTTTAGGCCTCTGACTTCATTATTCCATATCTTAAAGCTTCTTTTGAAAAGATAGGATATGTCAGAGACTACCAGCTGTTTACTAAAATTGATTTGTTTGTCCTGGATGTAGAACTAGACTATTTTCCTTGGCTTCCTTTGCAGTTCAGTATGGTCATGAGATTGAATTTAGCCAACGAATGAAGTAGAAGTACTATGTACCAGTTTCCAACCTATTCCACGCAGACTTTCTGTGCACACGTCCCCATTGTATCTCTCCTGATAGCCAGCTGCAGAAAAAGAGACTTGCCAGAGCCACAAAATTGAAAGAATGGGCCCTTCAGTGACCCTGTAACTCAGGGAAGCTGAATTACTGACTGCTATGGCCTTGACTGTTTTATGTGAGCAAGAAATATACTTTTTTCCCAAAAAAATTTCTGAACTTTAAATCTGAGAGATCAAAAAGTATAATACTTTTCTCAGAATTGTACTGCAAGTTCTAGTCTTTTAGCTTAGGTTGTTGAAGTCATATATAAGTTTATGGTTTGAATAGAACAAAAGAAGAAATACACTTCTATGGTAAAACTCCATTTATTTAGATCTCTTTTATGGCAGTTGCCCTATGCTAAATAATCCAGCATGCTAATGAACTAGTAATTGCTCATGGCATTTGATCTTTGGTAACAAATGTCAAGTAGGCAGAGGACAAGTGAGAATAAATGCCCCATCTTTCCCGTTGGTGCTATTGGTTCTGAGTGCCTGGTAGGCAGGGCCCTTCTAGATAAAATTTGGTAGCAGAAAGGGATAAGGGAGAGGCACGTAGACTCACCCCTGACTTTTAAAAGGCTTTCCAGTCAGAGAAGCCCTATCATTAGCAGCAACAACAAACCTTCACTGAGCACCTGGTTTAGTGCTTGGAGTTCATATCCAAGGGCAGTACAATTAATTTCTCTGTTGGCTTTATTGAAATTTTTTGAGAGAAAAAACCCTTAGTTTTGACTTACATGAGCAGCCTCTTTGAGAGCCCTGGGATAACCAAACCATTTCACTTACATCTTTCTGAATTACTAGGGTTTAAGGAAAACTAAGTTAAATCAAATATTTGATGTTTATTACAGTTTGCATATTAGATTTAGGTCAAATTTTGAGGCTATAAAATTAATTTTTTACATACAGCATGAGTTAGAATTATGTATTTATATGCTAATAATACATTGATCCTAGCATAATTATTGTGTAGAGAACATTATACCCATTATAATATTTGAAACATAATTTTAATTGACCAGAGCCTGGTTTCTATAATTATTGCTTTGAAATGTTTATCAGAGAAGGCCTCTGTGGGGAGAGGCATGGAAATTTCTAGCTGTTCTGCTTGTTGCTGTGCAGGTGACTTCAACTTTGAGGATGAGAACAATGAAGCCAACCCATTTGACCTTCAATGCATTGTATGTGGCTGTAATGCACTCAATGTACTACTGTTGTACTACTTGTACTACTGTTTCTATAGTTTGCTTAATGGCAATCCACTTTATGACATAATTTTCAGGACCAAATTACAATAAAAGTGGAGAATTCCTGAAATCCTTTAATGTAGAGTCTGGATGGAAAGAGCTTATATCTGTCAAATTGAGAGCCATCTTATTACTGTGTTCATTATGTGTGACTCATAAAATAATAACAGCTTTAGGAGTGAATGCTATTTTAGAGTCCTGCAGTGTTAGAGCTCATAGAGACCTTGGATTCTTGGTGGGTCTACCCAAGTTACTACTTCTTCTCAGGGAAATTTTCCCACGGTTTTTGCTGAAGTGGTAGAACGAGGCTTAACTAAACTTACCGCATCAGCCCTTACTGAAATAACTGTCCACAATCAGGATAGATAGTTGATTTAAACTGAGCAAATTATTATCTTATTGTCTTCTGTTTGAACAAAGAGTTGTAGAGACTGAGGTAGAGAGTTGGAGGCTCCAGAGCTGTTTGTTTTTAAGGAATGAATGGTCAAGTAACAAGGCTAAGGGAGAGACACATGATTTAAATAAGTACCAAAATATTAGCTTTGTTCTTAGTAAATCTGAGTTGGAAAACAGATCTGCATACAAGACCAAAGTGGGTGGGCTTCTTATCCTTAGTCTTTATAGTTGAAATTTCATTCCAGATAACAGAAAGCATCTAGAATTCTCTACCTCCAACCCTCTGGGGTGAGACCTGACTGGATGAGCACTCTGCACAGAGATCACACACCCCTGGTGAAGAGAGAACCCACACTTTTGGACAGATTAGGCCCCCCAAAAAAGATAATCAGGACCATCCTCAGCTCTACATATACAAAGGTCTTCTTCTCAGTCCTACCAATCAGTCAATTTACTCCTAGGGAAAGAAATGAGAGAAGGGTGTAAAGAGCAAGGGTACTGCCTGCCCCACACTCTGTAAACAGGGAACATTTGCAATTTTATAGGCCAGGCAGGAATCTGGGGAGGAGGAGACATTCATTTTTCCCATACAGTCTTGGAACTACATTTTAAGCCAGTGTTGTGGGGAGCAAGGATTAGGAGTGTGTAGAGAAAGAAAAACTAAGGACAGGAGAGAGAGAGAGCATATAGTTGACAAAAAAGTGGAGAGAGTAGCTGGTGGACATCTCTATTCCCATGAGGGCAGCCTCTTGTTACAGGTTCTATAAAGGTCCCATTTATTCACTTGTTTTTTTTTGTTTTTTTTTTTGCTTGATTTTATTTCTAAGTAATCTCTACACCTAACACAGAGCTTGAATTTACAACTCCGAGATCAAGAGTTACAGGCTCCACAGAGCATGCTCTACTACCTGAGCCAACTAGGTGCCCTGGGCTTCCAGCACCTTATACCCTGACTACCTAACGTGGTTAATGAGCTTCTCTCTCTTTAACCAAATCATCCTTAATATACTAGATGACCTTTGGTGGTTTTAGAAAGTTTATTACGTGCTAGACACTGTGATACCCTGATAATCTTTAGTTAATTTGAAGAAAACTTGATTTGTTATAATGGACAGAAGTAAAGATTTAGTAATTAAAAACTTGGTATTTAAAAGATTTAACATTTCTGTAGTCTTCTTAGCCTTTATAAAGACTGCCAGCAGCTGTGCAGAATATAGTTAAGTAGCACTTTAAAAATCCACTCCTTTAAAAAAACAAAAACAAAAACAGAAAACAGGATTGGTGAGCCTGGTGGTGGGTATTGAGGGCATGTATTGCATGGAGCACTGGGTGTGGGGCATAAACAATGACTCTTGAAACACTGAAAAAATAAAATAAATTAAAAAAAACCCCAAAACCAAAAACACTAGTTCATTTGTGAAGAATTATTAAACGTTTTCTTCTGAAAAGATGTAATTCCACAGAATTTCTGTGAATATATTTGTAATAGTTCTAACATTATAAAAATGACATTTTATTTGACATTATAAAGTAGTCAAGTGCAGACAAAAAGATCATACTTGTTTGAACCACATGAAATTTTTTTGTAGGGCAAAATGGGTGAATATCAGCAAATTCCTATGAGTAAACCTCATTATGCCCCATAATAATGTTATAATAGTGCTAAAGGTTTTGTGCATTTGAGGGATGAAGGGTTTCTTCATGCAAAGAATTGTCTAGGCTCTGATCCAGACTAAAGTCTAGGGAAGTAGTTTACAAACCCCAGTTCATGACTAAGTTGAAACCTGTCTGAGCAAAATGAGAGAAACAATAGTGTAAAGAATTTTATTTTCAAAAAATGTAAAATTCTTCTATTATAAAAGTCTGATATTAGGGGGTTTTGAAGGGTTAAAATAGCTTTTCTTTTGTAAAATGATGTTATAGTAGATAGTACTTTTAAAATCTACTTACTTGGAAAAAATAATGGCTAGTGCATATCAGCCTTCAAAATGCTTCTTGATATTTTACTATTCTCTAATATCCAAATGTTTAAGAACCACCTACGAGCCCACAAAATAACTGCAAGCAGGATGACACAGATGTAGGCAAGTAAGGAAAGTTGAAAGCTGAACAGACTATTTAGTCATCGTGGATTCTCTATTCTTTCTTTTATTTATGCAATACCTTATGAGGTACCAAAAGTTATTTCTTTTTATTCTTAGAAGAAGAAGAAGGTCTTCACTGCCGGGGATCTTCTCTGATGCTGTCCCCTGTATCTCTTCTGCTTGATAAACAGGCATAGCTCTACTTTGTAATCCATTGCTGAAGGCATTATTCTTCTAGCTCCTTTTCTTCTGAATCCTGAGCAAGGTGATGGAGAACTTATCATTCTATCCCTATTACCTCCCACTCTCCCTTCTTCCCCAGCACAACTGCATATCTGATTGTTGTAGAGATTTCTCAAGTTCTCTAATGAAGGGTCTCCAGGTCTCAAAACATCAAAACTGTAAAGAGAGAACAGAAAGGAAGACTGTCTTACTTTCTTTCCCTCTTGTACTAAAGAACCTTCATTTAATTAAGCCTTCAAAAGTCTTCCTTCTCGTTTCACTGACTTCTCTTTCCTTGATATTTTACAGTCAGCTTTTCTAAGTTTCTCATCTATTTCTCTACTCTTTCCCTCATAGGATGGAGTTTCCATGCCCACCCTCTTCCCATTCCTTCCTATGTGTTGAGGGTTTCAGGCTTGACTATATCTAGTCAAGATGGAGGAGATGGTCTTTTGCTTCATGCATGGGGTGGGGGAGGTAAAATCCTCTAATTTTGGTTTAGTCTGCCCTCCAGCAGGTGCTGTACTTGATTTTCAAAGTAATTTTCCCTAAGAAGCAAAGTAAGAATATTTTTTTTTCGTAAACAACACAGTATTATCTCAAATGAGTAAAGTATATTTCTTCTATTAGCATTTGGGTATGATATGACCTTGCCCATTACTAAATAACAATATCAACAAATGTGATTTTTTTTACCACAAAGATTTGACTCTTTTTTTGGATTTGGCTTAAAAAAAAAAAAGTACAATTACTACAGTTGTAAATGGCTCTGTACCACTCTGGAGGGGGTGGACCTGTTCCACTTAGATTCCATTAGATTCTAAGTCCCCTGGCTGATAGAAATAGAATGGACAGCTTCTGTTACCAGTCCTACTACTTACATAATAGGAACTATATTTGGCATGGTGATACAGATAAGAATAGAGTATAGGACCAGCTTTTAAAAAGCTCACGGTGTCTAGGGTCATCTGGGGGGGGGGGTAGTTCAGTTGAGGATCTGTCTCTTGATTTCAGCCCAGGCCATGATTTCAGGGTCAGTGAGATGGTGCCCCACCCAGCATCTGGCTCCCTGCTCAGCGGGGAGTCTGCTTCTCTCCCTCTCCCTGGGGCCCTCCCCTACCAACATATGCTCCCTGTCTCTCAAATCAATCCATCAATCTTTAAAAAAGAGCTCACAGTCTAGATGGAAGTTAGATTACAAACACTTATATAATTTTGTACAAAGTATTCTATAAGCCAAGAAACAGAATTTAGGTGTTCAACATAATACATTGTTGATACTTTAAGGCCACTATGAAGTCACACAGGATTAGTTTATAACAGTTTGCAAGTGTTTTTAACTTTCATTATTTCATTTGACCCTTGGAATTATGTTGTGAGATAGATATTGTTATTCCATTTTACAAATGACTAGAGCTCAAAAGGCTGAAGTAATTTGTCCAAGATCATCTAGTTTCTGAGAGACAGAAATGGGGTTCAATTGTGATTAAATGGTACATACCATCTCTGACCACTGTGGAATATATTAACAGATTAAGTAAGCTAAGAATATATATTAAAAGTTTAAGCTAATAAATAGTTTAGGGCTGTATTAATACACACAGGAAAAGAAATAATCAAGGAATAGGAGAATATAAAACTCTGGCTCAAAGTATAGGTATTGTGATATTTGTTAAAAGAATTAACAGTCCTGTCTTCTGATATTGCTTTCCCATGAAGAGAGGATATGAAACGAGGAATTTATCCAGCAATGACATATATTTTTGAGTATATGATTTAAAGGAATTGCTAAATCAAATGTGGAGACTGGTTAAATTAATTGCTAGAATGAATTTGGTGATGGCGGTGCAGTAGTTTCTAGTTTAATTTCTTGAGCAAAACGGAATTCATTGTAGTTCTTAAGTAAATTCATTCAATTGCAGCAACATTTGGAATCAAACTAGACAAGTTTCAGTTTGTTTAAATAGTTAAATCCATTGTGGGTGCTTGGGTGACTCAGTCAGATAAGTGTCTGCCTTCAGCTTGAGGATAGAGTCCCACATTGGGCTTCCTGCTCAGCCCCTCCCCCTCCCCCTGCTAGTGATCTCTCCTTCTCGCTCTCTCTCTCAAGTAAATAAGTAAAATAAGATAAATGAAAAAAAATAGTTAAAGCCATTGTGAAAATGGATCTTTAAAACAACTGGCATCAAGGAAGAAGGTAGTGTTTCTGTATCTCAGTTCTCAAGATCTTACCTTAGACCAAGTTATTTATGCCCTGCACTTTCCCACTCCCCCAACTCTACCTAGTAGAGCTGGAATAGTAATAGTAAACTTAAGTGCCTGTGAGAGCATTGTGGGCTACTTGGATAAGGGAGACAGGCTAAATGCAAAACAAAGACAATTGGTTGTTACCTGTGTCCTTAGTACCTATCCTTTCTATCTCACCCAGACTCACTTTCCTTTTTGGACAAGCTGAAAATCTCTTCCCCATCAGATGCTCATGGCATAAAGGTCCATGCCAGGGACTGTGCATGATCCACCCCTCCTGCCATGCCCAAGCCACCAGAAACTTTGGTGGAGGTATCCGTGAATGTAAATGAAAGCCACGGGCTTTCCTCACCAAGAATTCAGAAAGCCACATACCTTGTGGGCCGGGGCAATATGTCCTTTGTGTGCTTATCCAAGACACATTGTTCCATTTAATTCTCCTCCTGGTAATCATGTCTCTGTATCTCTTATCTGTATTCCTTGATACCTCTGCCTCAATGGTTTTGGCTTCTGTGAGTTTAAACAATCACTCTGTACCCTGCAATAACAATACTGACCCTATCTCTAGGGCACATGCAAATGCAGTTAAAGATTAAGTGCACTGTCCAACTTCCTCACTTTGGAATAATAAAAGACTGGGACCCTTGACAGTCAAGAGAGACAAAGGCAGAGCAAAAGGCAGAGGAAAAGGCAGAGAGCCTGCAAAGGGAGACACAGAGCAAGAGAGACAGAAACAGAGCCAGGAGAGACAGAAGCAGAGCCAGAGCCAGAGAGCCAGAGCTAGAGAGCCAGAACCAGAGCTAGAGAACCAGAGCTAGAGAGCCAGAGCCAGAGAGCCAGAGCTAGAGAGCCAGAGCCAGAGCCAGAGCCTGAGCCTGCTTCAGTCTCTCCTGACTGACCTCAGGTCTGTCAGCTTGCATCAGATCTCTGTGTCTGTGTCATTACTATGCCTGCCAGACATCCCGTGGTTCGGGACCCACATCTCTGTTGAGGCTGGTCCCTGGCTGGTCAAGAGGAAATGCATTTGGAGACCAACAGACCTACTGTTAAAGGAATGAATTTATATTCCAACTCATTTGTTTTCTCATTTAAAATGGGGATTATGAAACTTCTTCACTGTAGCTACCTTTATTATGTAGGATCTTGTCTATTTCACCATCTCAAAAACAAAAACAAAAAAGAAAACACATGCTGACCTTTAAGACCTCATAATGGCAGGACCTGGTAAACAGTTAGTACAGGAACTCTAGAAGTCCTGGTAGGAAATATATGATTTGAGAGTAGGAAAAAATTCAAAGATAATTCAGGGTCATCACTTTGGTGAAATTTCTGAGAGACTAGTGATCTAGGTTGTGAAGGAATATGTCTTTCAAAGTACTTTGAAGAAAGAGGTGCATTGCATTGTGGCTCACTTTGGACTTTAGAGACAACATATCCCAACTTGGCATCTATTTACTGAGAGAACCCATAAAGTTACTAGGTTTGAATGAGGCCAAGAGTAAGAGAGGCCATTGCAGCTGATCTAAGCCTCAGAGCAAAGCTCTGCCATGTAGTCCTTATGAGCCAGCAAGTCCAATGGTGCTTGAAATGCCTGTGGAAGTTTGAGATGCCCTATGTAGCTTCTAGCAGACCACTATCAGAGCAGAATATACAAAGCAAGCTTGTAATATTTGGAAATAAATGCTCTACCATTGAGAAACTCCTCTTGGCTTGCTAATGAACTCTGTAAGACATTGAAAGTCTGACCATGTGAACTTCACCTCCAATAATGACATTAAGTGTTTCTGCTCTACCAGGCACTAATGTTCAGTTTTCCAGCAGCCCTCCATCATCAGGTGAAAATTACATGTATGAGGTCAGCCCTACTCATGTACTATAGGCAGTAATAAGTTCCAAGACCATCTGGCTCACATTGCCCATGTACTTACACCTTTTATAGTGACACCCTTCTGTCAACCTACCATGGCATCATGTAGAGTTTTCTCTAACTAGCTAATGGAGGAAGAAGTTCAGTTCTGGTTTGCAGATGCTTCTGTCTTATAATGCAACTTTGCACCAGTATCCTGCTGCAGCAATATAACCCCATGAGGGGTGGACCTGAAGAACCACAGTAAAGAGAAAAATTCATCTAGTGAGCAGAAATTTGGATGAAAAAACTGATTTTCCATATTGTTTGTCTGAAAGGAGAGTTGGTCATAATCATGGATCTATACCAAAGCATGGACAGTGGTTAATGGTTTGCCTAGATATTCAGGGATTGGGAAAAATCATGATTGGGGAATTGGTGATAAGTGGGTTTGGGAAAGACATATGTAGATAGATTTCTAAGAATGGGCCCAGCATATAAGATTGCTTATATCTCATGTGATTATTCACCAAAGGGTTCCCTCTATAGAAAAAAAAAATTCAGTAACCTGTAACTTGCCCTATAGATTTCATTAAGTATCTGTTACTGGCTATCCCAGTGTTTGACCAGTGGGCTAATGAACAAATGATTATGGTGGTAGGTGTGGAAGTAAAGCATAGACGCCAAAACATAGAATTCCCCTCACTTAATCTGATCTGGCTCCCATGTTGTGTTCAGTGTCTGTCTGCACTAAACTTAATGGAAAAATCTGGAAGTCATCTAGTGGAAGGTCAGTTGGATCAGACCCTCTGTTATACAAAGGTTCACAACTTGTTCTCACTGGAGTATTCATTTGTCCTAGATTTTATTTTGTTTCCCTGTTGCCATCTTTCTGCAAGTACTTAAGTCATGTACTTTCTGTCATGTTACACAGAACATTGAGTCTGACCAAGTAAATAATTTTACATAAAAAGTAAAAGATGATGGGCTTTAATGGAATACACTGGTCTTAAGATGTACTCCATAAATCATGGATAGCTTTTCTCCCCTAGCCTGACTGAGGTATAATTGACAAACACAATTGTTAGATACTTAAAGTATACAATGTAATTATTTGATATATACATTGTAAAAAGATTTCCTGCATCAAGTTAATTAACACAACACTACATATTTACCCTTTTTTTTCTTGGTTCTACTCTGCTATCCAATTTCAATTATACAATACAGTGTTACCAACTATACTCACCATATTATACATTTTATTCTTAAGCCTTATTCATCTTTTAACTGAGAGTTTGCACCCTTTACCAGCCTCTCTGTAATTCCCCCAGACCCTGGCAACCTCTTTTCTACTTTCCATTTCTATGAATTTGACTTTTTCCCCCCAGCTCCCACATATAAGTGGTACCATACACCATTTGTCTTTCTCTGTCTGGCTCTTTCACTTAGGTTTGAATGAGCCCACTGTACACAGATGCACCTTTTCTTGATTCATCCAACAATGGCTTTATAGAATGCTCAGCGGGCTCTACTGGAGACAGGTTTGTGTGGACCGTGGCAGAAGTTGTGTGGTTCTGGGCCTACTTGCTGTTGCAGAGGCTTCCTGATGCCACAGGCAGCTTCTTCATTGTACAGTTTCCTGACTTCTGTCAGAAGCAATAGCTCCCTTAGTAACCAAGTTCTGTGATGCGACTTTGGGTGTCACTCCATGAGTCCCAGCCTACATTAATTTCTGCAGCACTCCTAAATCATTTACTATCCTGTAAAAATGTCCATCATTCTTTCTTAAATTAGCTAGAACGGATTCTGCGTTCTGCAACTGAGCCTTGACTGATACAGGCAGGAAAGTTTTCCCCCAGTCCAAAAGTAGGCAGGAAACTGACTCCATGCACAGGTGAAGGCAGTTTCAACCTGTGCCTTTAATTGCATTTTGACAAAGATTCAATAGCAGCAGATTATATACCCCCAAAATGCTTTGTTGCTATCTTAATGTTAAGCAGATTTTGAGAAAGGAACAAAAGGACATTCTTGGGGAGTTTAAGTTTAAAAATGTGAAGTTAAACAAGCAGTGATAATGTTTACTGAATATGTAACCATGTGGACAAGTCATTGACAATTTTGTAAATTTAGAATGGCAATGTGTTCTCTTCAACATGTCATAAAACTATTGGAGATGTTAATGGGGTATTTTGTGATTCATAACAATGTGCTACAGAAGAGAAATACAAGGAAGCCATAATATAATGTGAAAATCTTATCTATTCATTATTCTTACAAAAATCAGTGATGGAAAACCCACTGAAGTCAAACAGTAGTAAATAATGTCTGCTTCAAGCTCTTTAAATAGAAGCTTTTCTGGATTAGCTTTATAGATTGGAAAATTGGAGGAAATTTGAAAACCCAATGAAAGTACTTCCTGAAACTTATCCAGAGCATCTGCTGGCCTCCTTTTCCCATCATTGTCATCAAGTACTAGAAGTTTATAGTATCTATTTGCAAATAACACTTTAAAAAGTGACTGTGCGGGCACCTGGGTGGCTCAGCAGGTTAAAGCCTCTGCCTTTGGCTCAGGTCATGGTCTCAGGGTCCTGGGATCGAGGCCCACAACGGGCTCTCTGCTCTGCGGGGAGCCTGCTTCCTCCTCTCTCTCTGCCTGCCTCTGTGCCTACTTGTGATCTCTCTCTCTGTCAAATAAATAAAATATTTTTTTTAAAAAGTGACTGCTTTTATGTAATTTTAAAGGTTATTAGTGTTGGGTCTGTGTAAACCTGGATGACCTGTTATTTATAGCAGCGTTTCTTAAACTGGGGACTTGTTTGGCAGGTCAGCAAAAGGGCTGAATTCCTGTATTTCCAACAAAGTCTCAAGTGATATTGATGCTTCTGGCCTGTGGATCACTCTTTAAGTAAGAAGGATTTATAAGCCGAAATATATTTTTTAAAGATTTTATTTATTTGTTTGACAGAGAGAAACACAGCCAGAGAGGGAACCCAAGCAGGGTGAGTGAGAGAGGGAGAAGCAGACTTTCCACCAAGCAGGGACCCTGATGTGGGGCTCAATCCCGGGACTCCAGGATCGTGATCTGAGCCGAAGGCAGTCGCTTAACCAACTGAGCCACCCAGGCATCCCTATAAGCTGAAATTTAAAATCTTAGTCAACTTATTTTAAAATTAACAGCAAAATTATCTGTTTCCTTCTTCTAATTCAGACAGATTATTTGGATATGGCACTTAACCCAGTCTCAATGTCAAACCAGGATAAATATTTATTAAAAAAAAAAAACCCACAGAGAAGTTAAGGTTGTGATTTTAAGTACTGGCAGATTTTGAACTCTGGGCTAATGCTTTTATTTACATTTTACAAAACAGAGTCCACTTAATAGTGTGGTGACCTAAGAAAGACTTGGATTGGGGTAACTGGGTAGCTCACTTGGCCGAGTGTCTGACTCTTGACTTTGCCTCAGGTCCTGACCGCTGGGTTTTGAGACTGAGGCCTGCATTGGGCTCCATGATCAGAAGAGACTCTGCTTGAGATTCTCTCTCCTTTCTCCTTCTTTGCCACCCTCTACCCCTGTTTGCTCTCTCAAACAAACAAACAAACAAGCAAATAATTCTTTAAAAAGAGAGAAAGACCTGGATCAGATTTATCTTTAGTGTTGTATGAACTTGGGCAAATCAAAAAAATTCCTGAGCTTGGTTCCTTGTGTGGTTGTCACAATGTCATAGCGTTACAGTGAGGTTAAAAAGGACAACACAGAGAATCCTTAGCAGTGTGCCTGCATAAAATAAATGGTCGATAATGATTACCCGCTTCATTAGTTTCTATCCCCAATGAGCAGTCTGGCTCCAAGTTGATTGTGACTCTTATTACAGTAGGAATTCTTGACTTAACGTCTAGTGGCTCTCATGAGTGAGGTTGCTTTGTGAAAACTAGTCACTGCCATCAATATCGTATCATCATATTATCAAATAAGAAGCTGATAATTGCATATAAAGTACTTCACCTGGAAGAAATATTGTGAATACCGAAGTTGGATACATTCTATTTTCAGGTTATTTATAACTGGACTTGTGTCAAGATAGCTTTTGGCTTAGACCTTTAAATATCATTATACTTATGTGGATGGAGCTAGAGAGAATTACGCTAAGTGAAATAGGTCAGTGAGAGAGACAAATAACACGTGATTTCACTCATATGTGGAATTTAAGAGACAAAACAAATGGGCAAAGGGAAAAAGAGAGAGGCAAACCAAGAAATAGACTCTTTACTATAGAGAACAAAGTGATGGTTACCAGACGGAAGACAGGGATCTGGGTGAGGTAAGGGGGAAATAGGTGATGGGGATTGGGGAGTGCCCTTGTGTTGAGTACCAGATGTTGTATGGAAGGTGGATCACTATTTTGTACACCTGAAACTAATATTGCACTTTATGTTAATTAATTGGAATTTAAATAAAAACTTAAAAACTATAAATAAATACTTATTTTTGTTATTGTTCTGAATATGCAAGGAAAATTAAAAAGTGTATACATTTTGTCTTTATGAATATTTAGCCCAAGAGCTTTGTAATACAGAATTCTATAGACATAAAGATTAATATTCAATACATCAAATGTTCCATATTTATCCAGTATATAGATACTTTCAACCACAGAAACTTTTCTTTTCCCATTGAGGAGGCATTTGTGCAATTCATATCTGTAGAACTTCTAACACTGTATTTATGTAAAATTATACTTCAGTATAATTGCCTATGTAATTAACATTCAGGAAAAAATTATTTATTCAGGAGCACGTTTCACAATTCAATTTCAGTCTGGGACAAAGAGGCTTTTAAATGTTAATCTTATGAAAGAAAATGGAGCAAATAGTAAAGGCTGTGGATTAATACAAGAGGAAGCTATTTACAGCGTAACATTTTCCCTGCCTGGGAATTACCTATTTTCTACCAGAGAGTCTAGGCATGTTTCAAATCTCACTGGGAAGTGTGGGGTTGAATCTTATATTTTGTGCATATTAGATGGTTTCACATTAGGTGACTAAATAAAAGAGCAAAATGGTTACAAATACATTTGTTGTTGAAGCTTTAAAAGAGACAGAAAGAATAAATGCACATTATGGTGGGGTTAAAAATGATCAAGAATACATAGAAAATAGAAATAAAAGGTATATTTTCTCAGTCTCAATTCTACAGGAATTTTCTGCTTTGGATAATAATCCTTTCAGAGCTCACGAGCAGGATGCATGCTTTCCCTCCCACCAGCTAGATTTTAATTTCAATAATGTAGAGTAACATCTCTGGAGAACCACAGGGACTATTTCTGTCACATACTTATTATTGTGGAAATTGGTGGAAATTTGAGGGAGACCAGAGCAGAAATATTGTCATCTATTCACATATGTCTTTTCTGATTACAGAATTTCATGTTGAAATAAGATCAAAGAATTTGTTAATACCTAATGGAACATAAAAGCTTATAGGAAAATTATTTCCTAGCTATGTTTGTGATAGGAACTTAAAGTGTTCTGTGTGTCTGTAATTATTCTAAGGCATAATGTAGTGGTTTCAGTTTATTTTCAAAATCAATGTATAAATAAATTCTTGTTAGAAAGATTATTGTTGATGACACAGAAATAACATACATTTGTTTAATCATAATATAAAACTTCATTTTCACTGTCACTACCTTAGTCTAAGACACCAAAATCTCTTATCTATATAATTGCACCAGCTTTGTCTCTGGGCTCCCTGCCTTCACACTTGTCCTATTGCCCACAAAGCATTCAGAATTAACTTTTCAAGCTTAACTTCGATTATTTACACAGATTCTCATAACCACGTCTATCCACCTACCTGTATCCTTGCCCTTCTCACCTCCTTTGCCTCCTGTTATTTTGGGTAAACTTTTCATTTTCCCATCCAAAGCCAGTCCTCCACTTGTAGATGACATGTCGTCTTCCTTCACTTACTAAAAAATGACTCCAGGTATTCTCCCTGTTCTCTCCAGTATCAACACTTTTCTCTTTCCATTTTGTTAACTTTATGAGCATATCTATCCAAACCTCTTGCCCTATTTCTTTACTTCCATTTACAGGAAAATTCCTCTAAATAGTAATTTATACTCTTTTCCTCCACTTCTCCATTTTTTCTGAACCCCTTTTAATCAGACTGATATCTACCATTACTTTACTGAAACTATTTTATCAAAGTTTGCCATTGAGCTCCACATTGTAAAGTTCAACCAACAGTCAATTCTTAGCCCTCTTAACTGAATAGTAGCCAGCATTTGGCACAACTGATTGTTCTTTACTCCTTGAAACACTATTTATAATAGTTTTTGGGCTATTACAATTTCAAGTTTTCTTCCTACCTCACTGGCAGCTTTCTTAGATTCCCTCATGGACACTTTTGTCCTGCTTCCTTACTTCTTTCAAGTCTTTCCTCATGTATCACATCACAATGAGGTCTTCCTATTCTACCTGTGTTAGGATTCTCCATAGAAACAGATTTAATAGAATGTAGATATTCATGAGAGACAGAAAAGAGAGAGAGAGAGATTTATGATAAAGAATGGCTCACACAATTATGGAGGTTAAGTCCCAAGATCAGCAAGCTGGAGATGAAGGAGTGGCTCCAGTCTGAGTTAGAAAGGCTGAGAACCAGGATATGGATATTCATGTCCAAGGGCAGGAGAAGACCAATGTCCCAGATCAAGAAAAGCAGATTTTGAGCAGATTAACTTCCCTCTTATGCTGCTCCTTTTTTTTTCTACTCAGGATTTCCATTGGTGGAGGCTATCTACATTAGGGAGGAAATCGGCTTTGCTCAGTCTAGATTCTTTTTCTTTTTTCTTTTTTTAAATTAAATTTAATTTTTTCAGTGTTCCAAGATTCATTGTTTATGCCCCACACCCAGTGCTCCATGCAATACGTGCCCTCAGTATCCACCACCAGGCTCTCCCACCCGCCTAACCCCCTTCCCTCCAAGACGCTCAGTTTGTTTCTGAGTCCAAAGACTCTCATGTTTGGTTTTTCTCCCCGGATTACCCCACTTCCCATTTCCTTTCCTTCTCCTACTGTCCTCTATATTACTTCTTATGCACCACATGTAAGTGAAACCATGTGATACTTGACTTTCTCTACTTGGCTTATTTCACTCAGCATAATCTCTTCCAATCCAGTCCATGTTGCTACAAAAGTTGAATATTCATCTTTTCTGATGGAGGCGTAGTATTCCATTGTATATATGTACCATATCTTCTTTATCCATTCATCTGTTGAAGGGCACCTTGGCTCTTTCCACAGTTTGGTGATTGTGGCCATTGCTGCTCTGAACATTGGGGTGCATATGGCCCTTCTTTTCACTACATCTGTATCTTTGGGGTAAATACCCAGTAGTGCAATTGCAGGGTCATAGGGTAGCTCTATTTTTAATTTTTTAAGGAATCTCCCCACTGCTTTCCAAAGCAGCTGCACCAACTTGCATTCCCCCCAACAGTGTAAAAGGGTTCCCCTTTCTCCATAGCCTCTCCAACACTTCTTGTTTCCTGACTTGTTAATTTTGGCCATTCTGACTGGTGTAAGGTGGTATGTCAGTGTGGTTTTGATTTGAATTTCCCTGATAGCTAGTGATGATGAACATTTTTTCATGTGTCTGTTAGCCATTTGTATGGCTTCTATGGAGGAGTGCCTCTTCATGTCTCCTGCCCATTTTTTGATGTGCTCATCTTCTTTTTGGATGTTGAGTTTGAGTAGTTCTTTATAGATCTTGGATATCAGCCCTTTGTCTGTAGTGTCATTTGCAAATATCCTCTCCCATTCCATGGAGTGCCTCTTTATTTTGTTGACTGTTTTCTTGCTGTGCAGAAGCTTTTTATTTTGATGAAGTCCCAGAAGTTCATTTTTGCTTTTGTCTCCTTTGCCTTTGGAGACGTGTCTTGAAAGAAGTTGCTGTGGCCTATGTCAAAGAGGTTACTGCCTATGTTCTCTTCCAGGATTTTGATGGATTCCTGCCTCAAATTGAGGTCTTTCATCCATTTTGAGTTTGCCTTTGTGTGTGGTGTAAGAGAATGGTCTAGCTTCATTCTTCTATACGTAGCTGTCCAATTTTCAAGCACCATTTATTGAAGAAACTGTCTTTTTTCCACTGGATATTTTTTCCTGCTTTGTCGAAGATGATTTGACCGTAGATTTGTGGGTCCATATCTGGACTCTCCACTCTGTTCCATTGGTCTATTTGTTTGTTTTTGTGCCAGTACCATGCTGTCTTGGTGATCACAGCTTTGTAATAAAGCCTGAAGTCGGGTAACATGATGCCCTCAGCTTTGTTTTTCTTCTTCAACAATTCCTTAGCGATTCAGAGTCTTTTTTTGTTCCATATAAATTTTAGGATTGTTTGTTCCAATGCTTTGAAAAATGTTGGTGGAATTTTGATCAGAATGGCATTGAAAGTATAGATTGCTCTGGGCAGTATAGACATTTTGACAATGTTTATTCTTCCAATCCATGAGCATGGAATGCTCTTCCATCTTTTTGTGTCTTCTTCAATTTCTTTCACTAGTTTTCTGTAGTTCTTTGCGTACAGATCCTTAATTTCTTTGGTTAGGTTTATTCCTAAGTATCTTAAAGTTTTTGGTGCTATAATAAATGGAATCAATTCTCTGATTTCCCTTTCTATATTTTCATTGTTAGTGTATAAGAACGCAACTGATTTCTGTGTATTGATTTGGTATCCTGCCACATTACCGAATTGTTGTATGAGTTCTACTAGTTTGGGGGTAGAGTCTTTTGGGTTTTCCACATAGAGTATCATGTCATCTGCAAAGAGAGAGAGTTTGACTTCTTTTTTGCCAAGATGAATATAATTTCTTTCTTTCTGTTGTCTGATTGCTGTTGCTAGGACTTTTAACACTATGTTGAACAGTAGTGGTGAGAGCGGGCATCCTTGTCTTGTTCCTGATCTCAGAGGGAAGGATGTCAGTTTTTCCCCATTGAGAATGATATTCGCTGTGTGTTACATTAATTGTACATTAATTGTAGGAGATCATAACACACCACTCTCAGCAATGGACAGATCATCTAAACAGAAAATCAACAAAGAAACAAGAACTTTAAATGACACATTGGATCAGATGGTTCTTAAAGATATATTCAGAACGTTCCACCCTAAAACAGCAGAATACTAATTCTTCTCGAGTGCACATGGAACTTTCTCCAGAATAGATCATATACTAGGTCACAAATCAGGGCTTAACTGATACCAGAAGATTGAGATTATTCCCTGCATATTCTCTGACCACAGTGCTGTGAAACTGGAACTCAACCACAACAAAAAGTTTAGAAGAAAATCAAACACTTGGAAGCTAAAGACTATCCTGCTCAAGAATCTGTGGATCAACCAGGAAATCAAAGAAGAACTGAAACACTTCATGGAAACCAATGAGAATGAAGATACATCAATCCAAAACCTATGGGATACAGCAAAGGCCGTCCTAAGGGGGAAATACATAGCCATCCAAGCCTCACTCAAAAAAATTGAAAAATCCCCAATACACTAACTCTCATTACACCTGAAAGAACTGGAAAATCAACAAAAAATTAAACCAACCCCACACACAAGATGGGAAATAATTAAGATTAGAGCAGAGATCAATGAACTAGAAACTAGAGATACAGCAGAACGCATCAATAAAACTAGAAGCTGGTTCTTTGAAAGAATTAATAAGATTGATAAACTATTGGCCAAACTCATCCAAAATAAAAGGGAGAAGACCCAAATTAATAAAATTATGAATGAAAGGGGAGAGATCACGACCAACACCAAGGGAATAGAGACAATCATCAGAAATTACTATCAACAATTATATGCCAATAAGTTTAACAACCTAGAAGATATGGATACATTCCTGTAAACCTATAAACTTCCAAGACTGAAACAGGAAGAAATTCACAATCTGAATAGACCTATATCTAGTAACGAGATTGAAGCAGTGATCAAAAACCTCCCAAAAAACAAGAGTCCAGGACCAGACGGATTCCCTGGGGAATTCTACCAAACATTCAAAGGAGAAATAACACCTATTCTCCTGAAGCTCTTTCAAAAAATAGAAACAGAAGGAAAACTTCCAGACTCTTTCTATGAATCCAGCACTACTCTAATCCCCAAACCAGACAAAGATCCCATCAAAAAGGAGAACTTCAGACCAATATCGCTGATGAATACGGATGCCAAGATTTTCAACAAGATCCTTGCTAAAAGGATCCAACAATACATTAAAAAGATTATCCACCATGACCATGTGGGTTTTATCCCAGGGATGCAAGGGTGGTTCAGCACTCGCAAATCAATCAACGTGATAGAACAAATCAATAAGAGAAGAGAGAAGAACCACATGGTACTCGCAATTGATGCAGAAAAGGCTTTGACAAAATACAACATCTGTTCCTGATTAAAACTCTTCAAAGTATAGGGATAGAGGGAACATTTCTCAACCTCATAAAATCTATCTACGAAAAACCCTCAATCTAGTTTCAAATGTCAATTTCATCCAGAAAAACACACACTCAAAATAATGTGTGACCAAATGTCTGGACATCTCATGTCCCAGTTAAGATGACACATTGAATTAACCATCACACCACCTTATTTAAAATGTCCCTTTCCCTGGTTTTCTTGTCTCCACAGCAACAGTCACCATCCATATTTAGTATGCTGCCTTTATTTACTGAGTGGGTGGCTGTCTCCTCCACGAGAATGGTAGTTCCATGAGGATAAAGGATTATGTGATTGTCAATGGCTATGCCTTCTGTTCCACAGCAGTGCTTGCTTGGCACATGGTAGATGAAAATTAATTTTGTTGGATGAGTGAACAGGTGTCACTCCCTTGTTTAAAACTTTTCAATGGCTTATTTTTTCACTTAAGATAAAATCAAATGTTTATGATGGCCTAAAACCCTGTGTGATCTTCCCATTTCTTCCTTTCCAACTTCTTGTGTCCTTCTCTCATTCCTACATTGAATTTCTTGAACACACCAAGATTCTTTCTGCTTCAAGGTCTTGATTCTTTTCCTTCTTCCAGAAACACTGTTCTCTCTCTCTTTGGGGATCTGGATCCTGCTTATTTTAGGTATAAGGCTAATTACTACCTCTTAGAATGACTTTCCCTGACCATCATGTTTCCTAGGTTTCCATCTATTATTCTACACCACTCTACTCTTTTTGTTTTATTCACATCTCTGATTAATGACAATTACATTTTTTCATTTTAAAATTGATTATAATTCACATATGATAAATCTGTATGGGACCTCTTAGGGTGGCAAAACTGTGTGGAAACACATGTGTCAAGCTGTGGCAACATGTTGAAGGGAGAAACTAAAGACCCACAAGGGGGATGAGAATATGCTATAGATGGGTGCTAGATTGTGCGGAAGGCCTTGGAAGTGGGGGGATGTTTGTGCCTACAAACTCCTGCAAATAGTAAGGAGCCACTATGGTTACTTAAACAGGTAACAGGATAAAAATGGCCTTTGGGAAAATAAAGACATAGCATACTTGCAGGCCACTCCAGGAACTGGAATAAACCTTCAAGAGGCAGTAATTTGATTAAGTTACCTTGTTATTCATTCAGTGATTTGGGGGCTTGCCATTTAATTCTTGGATTATGTGAAGATTCTTCTGGTCTCTGTGCACCAGTGCATTCTGATTAGGGAGCTCATGTGATTTTGGTGTTTAGACCATTGTAGGAATTTAAATTCTAAAGGGCTAGCCTGTTTGAGATTTTTCTTCTTTGTGCTAAATGTGGTTGGTTGTGGTGAAATGAAGCCTGAACTCTTTAAAAATCACTTCAGTGGTTATCTGCACATGTTTAATTGTTTCTGATTAGGAGGGATGTATGTCTCTCAGCTGAATATAGGGTGCCCCTGAATAGTTTTACTGAGTTCCCAGGTATTCTTAGGTGAATAACAGAGTGACCCGAGAAACCCTCTGATTTCTAGCAAATTGATGGATGTAGATTTATTTCCTATTGACCTTGTTCCTTGAATAGAATAGGAACAGTGACACTCCCAATCCATTAGGCTGACATGTCTTGTAACAGAAAGCCAAATGGGTGTGTGTAATAGAGAGTGCTTGTGGATTTGTGCATGCGTTGTGAAGAGGGAAAGTGGGGTGGAACAGAAAGTGAAGAGGGAACACTATAAAGTAGGGGTTGAAACTTAGTATATTTAAAGAGCTTAAACTCTGTCATAAGAGGGCTCCATTTAGTAAGCTGTCACAGAGATGTGTACTAGAGCACACACTTGTTGCCTGAGCAAATTGGAGTCTCACTTGGAGTTATAGTTCCCACAGAAGTACCATTTGTGATAATGGTTTATATATCATTGATTTTGAAATCAGAAAACATAGTCCCTGTGCCTCAGCAGAGGTTATTGACTATTGAAAAAAAATTAAAATTATTTTTAGGAAGTATGCTTTGTGGCTTGGGATTGGTAAGTGCAGGGAATGAAAAAGAGATAAAATGGAGAAATCACTTTTAGGGGTAACATGGACCCCTGTTATATATTAGTACAACAGTGAAGATTCAGGTGTCCAAACTAGCACCTAGATTCAGCTTTAGGTACTGATTCATTCAGCCCCTGTGTGGCTTGTTCTGCTGGCAAGAATCTACTTGTCTAGTGGAGAAGACAGAAAAATAAAGAAACCTATAATACAGTTAGGGCTGATTGTACAAGCTGCTTAGGACCTCAAAGGCAGGGCATTTAACCCGATTTTGTGAATGTGGGTTTCAGGGAAGCATTTGGGAGTGACTGTGAGCAACACTGAATATTAGTAGGGAGTTTGGAGAAAGATAGTGACAAGGGAAGACTTCCCTTCCTAGTATTCTCAAACTGCTAGGGGTAAAATTTTGGAGAATGATGTGCCATTAAGTGCATTGATTTAATATTCCAGGAGATTCTCTCTCTCTCTCTCGCTCTCTCTCTCTCTCTCTCTCATGCATTGCAGAGAAGGTCAGTGTGGAAGTGGAACTAGGGAAGCACGTAAAGAGAGGCAGCTGGAGCAGTAATCAAGCTCCAGATCACAAAGGCCTCATAAAACCAGGTTAAGTGATCTTAGTCAATGAAATGGAAACAATTAAAGGAGGAAACAGAAAATGCTATAGCTGTAAACAACAACAAAAAGTGTTGTAAAATCCAAATCCAGTAGCTTGTACTTACGAGTGTTTTTAGAAAATGATTTTAGGGGAGCAGAAAAACATATAAAAGACAATGTAAAAAAGCACAACAAGGAGAGATCAGTGTTTTTGGATAAGTTTGTAGATTCTCCCCCAGCTTAGCCTCACTTTGTTAAGTTCCTACTTAGTTCTGTGTACTATTTCTAACGGTAGAAGATTTTGGAAACCCAAGGATGACTCTTGGGCCTCATTTAAGCTCCAGACCCTGGAGGATGATTTTCAGGTGGATGGAGCACTTGCAAATATTGTAGGAGTGAGGTCGTTAGTTTAGTGGAGTGAAGTATGCTGGGATGGGAATAAACTGGGATCAGCATGCACCATTAAAGGGAGAAGTAGCTACTCAGTCAATTGTTGCTATGCAGCAACTGTGCCCTGGTGTTCATTGCCACATCTTCTGTTTCGTACAGTATTGATGACTAATTAAAAGTTCCTCTGGTCTTTGCCTTTGTTTATATCACAGCTACTTCCAATCATTTGTGTTGTTTGAATCCTAAAACCATGTAAACTGTTGGTTAATAGTTGATAAAGTTTCTGTTTTTAATAACTACAGAACACTATTTTATTAATTTTGAGTTGAGAATATAAAATGCTAAGTGGGGCAGATATTTGCCTTGGCCTCAACAGTTTGCCTCTCTCTTTCCAGCAATTAATCATGGTGGTTGCTTGGTGAAATGGCTAAAATCAGATTTGGATTTTAATTTGCCTCCATCTCTATAGTAGGCTTACGCCTTGGATGCTCTGCTTGATTCTTTGCTTCTAAGATTCTTCTCTTTCTGTTGGTGTGATGCCTTGTCCTCTGATTAACTGTTGGCTATGGCCAATGGGGAGCCTTGACAGGAGTTCTGAAGGAAGAAGGGAAGTAGGTCATGGTATTTATCCCCTTGGTTTCCCCAGGAAGTATCTAGATCATACAGTTAATGAGAATTTAAATAATGTAAACTCAGTACAGGCCCTAGAACATGCAAGTTCTCAACAAAACTTCTTTTAGTTTTCCTTATAGGAATGATTAATACAGGGATGCCTGGGTAGCTCAGTTGGTTAAATGTCTGCGTTCAGTCAGGTCATTATCTCAGGGTCCTGGGATAGAGCCCCTTGTCAAGCACCCTGCTTTGTGGGGAGCCTGCTTCTCCCTCTCCCTCTCCCCTTCCTCCTGTTGTACTTGCTTTCTTTCTCTCTGTCAAATAAGTTAAAAATCTTTTTTTAAAAAACGATTAATACAATTTAAGAAGTCAAATAACACTTTCTTGTCTCTCCTATGGGATGTGGGTCTTTTCAAGGCAATCTGCTCTCTTCAACTCCCTTTCTGAATTTTGGTGCTCTATCCTTCGCATCTTCCTTTAAGTCTAAGGGGAAGGTTGATTTCAGTCTTACTGCTTCCAATTCCTGATTTCTGCACTATCCCTTGAGGTTCCCTTTCCCCACTAAGATCATGAAATTGAATATCTTTTTAAATAAACTCTCCTAGAATTACCTTAATGTGAATATGCCATCCATTTCCTGTTGGAACTCTGTTCACTTCTTGAAGCCATCAATGTCTCTGGCTTAGACTACTGCCTTTCTCCAGTCCCCTTTCAAGCAAAGCCAGCTTAATATGTAGTTCTATATATACCCCTTCCTTCCCTTCTGAATATCTCTCACAATCCACTACCATCAATTTAGCTTCTGTTTATATCTTTTATTTAACTCTTTTTCATTGAAAAGTTGACCCATATTTTCACCTGTCCTTGTCTTTCTCTAATTGCAGGTGGAGCTGGAACTCTACTCTAAAGCAAAGCTTACCCCTCTTACCTAAGTGGTTGATTCAGGCTCTAACCACCCCCACCCCCATCACTTGAAATGTCTTCCATCTTACAAAATGCAATCAGTGGTTAACTCTGTACCCATCTCGCCTCCTTTCCTAGGAGCATATAAATCAGTTGATTAATTCTTCCTTCTTGAAACACTTTTATTTCTTACCTTCCCTCTCAGGATACTTACTGGTTTTCTCCTCCTTTGTAACCTGCTTCTTTGATAGCTTCTCATCTTCCTTTCTTCTATATTTTGGGGGACTCCAAGACTGTCCTTACCCATCATTTTTATATAGACTCTTTCTCTAGGTAATTTCATACATTGTCTTGACTGTAAATAGTATCTATATGGAGAAAATTGCCACATTCATCCCCTGATACTTGAACCTTTCTTTGAACTCCAGACACCTATAGTAGGGTCATGAGTTTAATGGAGATGTTTCATACTTATCTCAAACTTATCAAGTCCAAGCTAGAACTCTTTATTTGCCACTCCTCTTAATTTAAATATTTCTCCTATTTTATTATATACATCTAAAACTGTAATATTTCCTATAACTACTAGTGTAGCCAAATTCATTATTGTTACACAATAATTCATTATCTTCTACATATTTTTAACTTTCCTTTATGAATTCTTTTGGATCCATGAATTATATAGAAGTATATTTTGAATATTTCAAATGTGAGTCTTTTGGAATTGCATTTTTGTTATTCACTTTTAATTTTATTGCATTTATTGAGAAGGTGGCCTTTATGATATTCAATCTTTACTTTTTTGTTGAGATTTGCCTTGTAGCTTAGTACATGGTACATTTTTATTGCTATTTAATGTCTGCTTAAGAGAGAGGGAAGGAGAGAGGGAGAGAGAAAGAGAATAGTTTTGTGGTACAGGTTGTGGGAGAGCCCTGAAGAACATTTGTTTCTGCCAGGAGTCCCAGGAATATATAAAAAGTCTGAATTCATTTTATGTTAATTTCTTGGCTTTAGTGTTCTGGACATAATATAGGCCTGTTGTTTTGATATCTCAAAAGAAATTTCTTGGTTGTTTACTCACTCAGAACTCAGGAGGAATCAAACAACTTTCATCATTACCTCTCTGAGCTGGTGGCTGGATTTTTTCAAGTTCACCCTTTAATTGAGCTTATGACACTTTGAGGTGCCTGAGTTTATGACAGCATCTCAGTTGTAACTCTGCAGATGCATTCTTTTCTCCTTGCTCATGTGTCAATCTTAAATTAGTTTAGTAAGATTTTTAATTAATTAAAAATGTATTTTATTATTTTTTTGACAAATATAACTGTATATATTTAAAGTACAATGTGGTTATTGGACATACATATACATTTGTGGAACGATTATCAAGATCAAGATAATTAACACATTCCTCACTTCACATAGTTAACTCTTTCTTGTGGATGTGGGTAAGAATGCTTAAGATTTACTCTCAGAAACTTTCAAGTATACAATACTGTGCTATTAACTGTTGTCACCATGCTGTACATCAGATCTTCAGAACTTATAACTGAAAATTTGTACCCTTTGACTTACATCACCCATTGCCCTCACTCCTCATCCACTAGCATCTATTCTCTGTTTCTATGACATTGGTCTTATTTATTTATTTTTTAGATTCCACATATAATTGACACCATTCGATATTTGTCTTTCTCTGTTTGGTTTATTTCACTTATCATAATGTCTTCCAGTTTCATCCATAGCATCACAAATGGCAGGATTTCCTTATTTATTTTTATGGCTGAATAATATGTACACCCATGCAATGGAATATTATTTTCTATAATATATAAGCCACATTTTCTTTATAGGTTGTCTCCGTATCTTGGCTATTGTGAATAATGCTGAAATAAACATGAGAGTGCAGGTATCTGTCAGAGATATTGTTTTCAGTTCTTTCATATATATACCCAGGAATGGGATTGCTAGTTCATTTTGTAATTAAATTTTGAATTTTTTGAGGAAACTCCATTCTGTTTTTCATAACGGCTATACCAATTTATATTCCTACCAAAAGTGCAAAAGGGTTCCCTTTTCTCTACATCCTTGAGAGTATTTATCTTTTGTCTTTTTGATATTAGCCACCCCAACAGGTGTGAGATTATCTAATTATGATTTTGATTGACATTTTTCTGACAATTAGTGATGTTGATCATCTTTTCAAATACTTATTGGTTCTTTGTATGTTTTCTTTGGAAAAATGTCTATTCAGATCCTTTGCCCATTTTTAAATTGTGTCATTTGCTTTTTTGTTGTTGGGTTATATGCGTTCTTTATATAATTTAAATATTAATTCCTTACCATATTTGTGGTATCTAAATATTTTCTCCTTTTCTGTAGATTACCTTTTCAATTTATTGACTATTTCCTTTGTTGTGAAGAAGCTCTTTAATTTTACCTAGCCCCACTTGTCTATTTTAGCTTCTGTTATCCATGCTTTTGGTTTCTTATTCAACAAATTATTGCCAAGAGCAATGTTAAGGATTTTTTGTCCTACTTTTTTTTTTTTTTGGAGTTTTATGGTTTCAGATTGTATATTTAAGTCTTTGATCCATTTCAAGTTAATTTTTGTGAGTGGTGTAAGATAGGGTTCCTGTTTCATTAGTTTGTGTGTGGCTATCCAGATTTCCTGGCTACATTTATCCAAATGACTATCCTTTCCCAATTGTTTTTGGTGCCCTTGTCAAAATTAGTTTACTGTGTACATGTGAGTTTCATTCTACTCAAACTCTTTTATAAGTTTCAACCTCCTGTTATAATTGATTATTCAACATTTCCATCTGAATGTCCCATGAGCATCTCAAACATGTCCATCTAAATTCATTACTCTCACTTACTCCCTTCTTTCTATTATAATTACCAATATCTTTGTCAAATTAGACAGAAATAAGTTTTGGCCCTTAAGGTTGATAACTCTCTTAGAATATGAGACCTTGACAACACCAAAATATAGTCTTATGTATATCATAATTATAAAGTTAGTAATAAGCTTCATGTATACTTTTTCTCTCAATAGTATTTTTAATGCTTGTGTTTCTTGAGTTGAGTTGCTTTGTCCCATGTCAAGTCATGATAAACAACTGTTCAAAATATAAAGGCAAAAATATCAAGATTTAGTGGAATCACAATCTATTTCTTTCTACACTTTCTAGGAGGGATGTTAAATAAGCTGTGATGTATAAGACTTTTACAATGAGGATATAAAATAACTTTCTATCCTGGTAAAATAGCTGTAAATTGTTATAGATAACAAAGATGTTATTGTCCTTTAAAGGAAGCTGTTTGATAAGTGCTCTGAGCTGATCCTACAAGGCCTATATTCTAGCTACCTAAATTACTGGTTCCTCAAGCAATCCATGAACTTTTACTTACCTGGGTCTTTGTTAATGCTTTCTTATACCTTCTTATTCATCAAAATTTTACTCAGTCTTCTCAACTCAGATCAAATGCTGCACCACTCTGAAGCTATGTTCCCCTGAATCAGAATTAATTATTCCTTTCTTTATGCTGCCAAAGCACTAATTTTTTTTGAGGACTCTTTCTATTGTGGTAAAAAACACATAACAAAAATTTACCCTTTTAATAATTTTAAGTAAGTTATAGTATTGTTAACTATGCTCATTGTTGTACAAAGATTTCTAGAACTTTTTCATTTTGCATGATTGAATTTCTGTACTCATTTAGCAACTCCACATTTTCCCCTCTTCCTACTCCTTGTGACCACCATTATACCTTCTGTTTCTATGAATTTGGTTAATTTATATAACTCAAATAAGCAGAATCATGAAGTGTATATCTTTATGGGGTTGGCTTATTTCACTTAGCATAATGTCCTCTAAATTCACTCATCTTTTGCATGTGATAGGATTTCCTTCTTTCTAAGAATGAGTAATATACATTATATTCTACATTTTCTTTATTCATTGATGTGTTGATGACATTTAGGTTGCTTACATATCTTGGCTGTTGTGAATAATGCTGCAATGAACATGAGTGTGCAAATATCTATTTGAGATTTTTATTTTGAACTCTTTTGGATAAATACCCAGAAGTGGGATTGCTGGATCATATGACAGTTTTATTTTTAATTTTTAATTTTTTTAATTTTATTTTTTTAAATTTTTTAATTTTTTAAAAGAATATTTTACTCATTTATTTATTTAGAGAGTGAGCAGGGAAAGGGCCAGAGGGGTAGAGAGGGATTACAGGATGGGGATAGAGGGAGAGAAAGAGAGACAAGCAGACTTTGTGTTTACCCTGGAGCCCGACATGGTGCTCTATTCCCACAACCTGAGATTGTGACCTGAGCTGAAACTAAGCTCAGAGTCGGTTGTTTAACTAACTGAGCCACCCAGGTGCCCCGTATTTTTAATTTTTTGAGGATACTCCATACTGCTTTTTCCATAGAAGCTGCATCATTTTATAATCCTATTAACAGCATACAAGGATCATAATTTTCCCCCATCCTTGACAAAACTTTATATAAATATTTATGGTGGTCATTCTAATAGTATAAGGTGATATCTCGTGCCAAAGTATAAGGTGATATCTCGTGCCAAAGTCTTATTTAATTCTGTTTTGCACTTTATATAGTTGTTTACATGTCTGTTTCTTCACTAACCATAAAGTAAACACTGCCTACTAATAGTAACCTCATAATGCCTGGCTTATTATGGGTGCTCAAGGTATACTTAATAATTTAATTCCTGGGCACCTGGGTGGCTCAGTTGGTTAAGCATCGCCTTCGGCTCAGGTCATGATCCTAGAGTCCTGGGATCGAGTTCCAGATCGGGTTTCCAGCTCCAAGAGTCTGCTTCTCTCTCTTTCTCCCACTCATGCTCTCTCACCCTCTCTCTCACTCTCTCATATAAATTAACTTAAAAAAAAAAACTTAAAAAATATTTAAAAAATAATAATTTAATTCCTGTTAGTAGGTAAATAATATTCTACTTCTTATTGATGATACCTCTGCCAGTATGTATAGAAAAAGGTGATCTAACACCAACCATATCCTCTACTTTTTAAAAGAGAAGAACATGAACTATGTTTCAATATTATTCCTTTTCCCATGGAGTTTGGTTGACTTATTGGTGTAGTTATTCTATTACTATTCCAAAAATGAAGATTTTTTTAAAAGAAATAAACATCATTATATTCTTCTCTAAGGGCTTTATTTCAAGTTAAAGTGTTATATGCTATAAATTCATACCTAGATGTTTACTTATATGTAATATATTTATCTATAATAACGTTTATGGGAGAAAATGTTTTGCATATGATAAATTGGACCTAACAACTAATGACAACTCATAATAAGTGAACAAACTTCTCAAAAACAACTGGAACTACATGATTTATTGAACACAATAGGATGAAAATGAGACTTTTTACCTTTCTCTTTTAGTGTTGTATGTACTCAAAGGTCCTCAACATTTTCTATTGCAGTTTGCTAAAGGTGCCAATAAATCTCTACATTTTATTTGCAATGTTATTTTATCTTTCTCTTGGACATCTGCTTGTACTTTATCCTTTTGAGAATTTTTTAAAGAGTGTTTCTCCTTTAAGATTGTCTACTACAGTGAGAAGATATGTACAAAATAAAAAATAGGAGAAGGACTATTACATATGTCCAGTTACATTAGCTTAGATCAAAATTGCTTATTCTGTTGTTTTGAGGTGGTTTTTTTTTTTTTTTTTTTAATCTTATGTCACCTGGTCTTAGCAAACTAAGAAAGCACAAGTTCAGTGGATAGTTAAATGTTCACAGTTAAATTTCTTAGGACTTGAATTGAATCACATCTGGAGGGACAAGCTTGAGTACCAAGTGCCAGTACTGGTGGGGAAAATGCACAAAAATTTTCACATTGTGAGAATTCCATAACAAAAAGAACAACCATTTTAATGTATTATTAAAATTCAATATTTGTAATAATGACTATAAAAATAAAACCTCAACAAAAAAGGCCTTAGTGGATTATAAATTATTCTAGTACAACATTTGTGTTGACCTTTATTAAGAAGAATGTGTTGGTAGTTGTGCTCGACATGATGGAAGGGTTTGGCTTGTATTGAGTTGCTCTTATTGTTCCCTATCTTGAGTATCCCTCAAGCTAGGATGTCCCTAGGCCTTGCTGGTCTCTGCAAACAATGAGGTCACATTAACATAAATATCTGCATTTTGGTCCTTGGTGGTGCTCACCTCAGGTGCCTCAACTTTTTCTTCCTCCCATTCAAAACCTGCCTTTTATTTCTAGGATTCTCTGGGAGAGTTCTCATGACACTTGAAGAACAAGTCCATTAGTCTGCTTTTGTCTCTTTGAAGTCTGCTGGTTGTGAGTCACCCACTGTCACTTGCTGGTGCTGTGCTGAGTGTCTCAGTCCCTTCTGTTGCCCTTTCCCAAACCGTTCCACATTTTATCACTTGGGCTTTACTCAGCCTGTGTAAGTCACAAATTTCAGCGAGTTCCTCCTAAACACAGTCCCTCCAGTTCCCATCTTCAACCTTTAGCTGTTCTTCAGTAGCCACCCTCTGTGTCATATCCACTTCCCTTTACATCTGTATGAGCATGCGCAAATGCATACCCCCATAAGCTCATGTGCGTGCTCTCTCTCTCTCTCTCCCTCTCTCTCTCTCTCTCTCTCTCTCTCTCTCTCTCTCTCTCTCTCATATCCTCATGTCCACAGCCAAAAAACAGAAGTCCTTCCTTACTTTAACTCAAGCAAATGGGTTTGGAGGAGGAGGAGGAAGAGGAGGGGTGCTCCATTCTTTGCAATCATCTGCCCGGGTTCCACCATGACTATCCAACCTGATTTCATGATATGATAGAAAGGGGAAATCAGGGTGAAAAGGGTTGACTAGGGAAAATGGGGTGTAAAGTAAGAAAATAAGAGAGGAGCTCAGCTTTTGGAATTTCTTGGAAGATACAAGGAAATGAAAGCAGCATACAGTACTGGTGAAGAGTACGGATTGCTGGATTTCATATTCAGCTCTACCACTTACATGACTTGGGGCAGTTACTAAAATCTTCTGCACTTAATTTTTCTCATCTCCAAATCGAGGATAATCATAATATCTACCTCACAGGGTTATGGTAAGGACTGAATTAGTTAATATATGCAAAGTACTACTAAGTGCTATGTAAATATTGACTATTGTTATTTATTTATTATTATTATTTGTCACTGTGCCTATAAATTAATCCTAGATTCTGTATGTTTGCCTTAGTCAGGAATTGAACTGATTTATATGTATCTGTCTGTTCTGAAGTTACAATCAGTCTCTGGATCCAGAGACACTTGTGTTCAGCAGGCCATTAAAACAACCCATTCTCTAATGCTGTTCTTTTGGCTTCTCTGAGCTCCTGGGCTGCAGATAATTCCTGTGTTTCTCCTTCTCCAAGCCTGCTACCTATCTCCTTAACCAAATCGGCCTTCTGTTTCTGTCATCATGGTAGCTTCTAGACATCTTTTGCTTAGCTGGACTTGTAGTCTTGGCCTCTCTGAGTCAGCCCTCTCCTGGTGTCAGATGTACCTTGCCATGACAGCATCTGATATTCAGAGATGAGAAACAGATGGATTATGATGAACACAGTATATTGCATCCTCACTCATCTTGGCTGCTTGGCAGCTGGGGTCTTTTTAAGGACAATCTCCCAGGCCTCTCTCTGACCATTTGCACTTCAGTCCAGATGGTGACATGGCTCCCTAGAGTCCTGAATCAACTTAACAGGAGATGGCAGGGTTATGCTGATTTTGCCTAAGGTCTAATACAAGCATAGAGGTTTTTTTTTTTTTAATTTTACTTTCTAATTCAGGAAAAAGGAAGAAACCTTATGCGAAAGTCATGTTCACAATGTGGTTTCAAATTCTGTCATAGAAGTCTAAATTTATGTGATTAAATTAAATTAAATTCATAAATGCCAAGGGTCAGAAAGCAAATTAATTTGTTCTTTCCATTGAAGAAAAATAAAGATGACTTTGGGTAATCTAAGATATTAGGTTATTTACTTTGTTTATCTGATTTCCCTTTGTAAAGATCCCTTCTACATCAAAATCATGGCAAACAATATTTGTTATGGTATATTGAGTACATGTTCACCTTGGTAAGAGATGGAGGCAAGTTGCTTTCACTTAAGGTTAAAACTACTTTGCACCATATTCTGGAACTAACCTACTTTCCAACAAATTATGGCTTAGAAGAACAGTACATATTTGCTTAAAGTCATCTCTGCTTATACAGTGTTTTCTGATGCATTTATGCAAGTGTTGATTAAATCCTTCATGTTGCTTGAATGCTTTATGATCACTGAATTGTTGGTTAAGGAAATCAAGGAAAAACATTCCAAGGCCAAGGCATAGACATTTTTGAGGTTTAAAAAGAATAAAAGTGGTAGACATTATTTAAGACTGGTTGAGAAATTTATAATAAGTGCAAAGGACATATTTTATGGGCTTTTCCAGGTTAATTTAAAAATCTTAACTATCTAAAATTTTAATCTTAATATTTAAACATGAACTTTGGAATATCTAGAACCAGAAGGGTTCTAAGTTCTAAAAGATAAATTTAAATATATAGGTATTTTTCTGATAGAATAGTTTACGTATTTTATAGAGGTATGTTAATCTGTGACATTCAAACATTAATCTGTGAACCATTAATCTATGACATGGAAGCTTTGGTAACATTTTTCTCAGTAACATGGCTCCTTATGAAACATGACAGAATTCTGATGTGGTCTCCATTGTTTCCTTGTACATAATCAGAGTTGCATGTGCCTGCTATTTTCCATGTCTAACCATGGAGATTAAATTTAGTGAACAAGAAAGAAAAGTTAGGAAAGAAAGGAAACTCAATGAAGGGCAGAGAAATCAGAGCAGCAATGATAATACTGCCCACATAATCTTCAGTATTTTTGAGGATCATATTTTGAAAAAGGTAAAATCATGATTTTCATACAAATATAAAATGAACAGTGTCAAAGATTTTATTTAACTCATTGTTAATGAGGAAACCAGTAAGATGTTGCAACTGGTTAAAAGGGGAATTTAATTTATCTTCTCCGTGGGACAGCTCTATTTGCACTCCAATAAAGAGAAACATTTGCATAACTGTGGACAAGAAAATTTTTCATTACTATCAGTTTTCTAAATAGGCTAGTCAAAGGGGGAAGATAACCCTAATGATAGAGCTTAGTGGAACCCCAAATTCTTTCTCTCTTCTTTTTAACCATTTAGAAGTCATTCACAATTCTTCCTGACTTTCATATACATGGTACTTATGAACTGAATTGTGTTCTCCCAAATTCATATGTTGAAGCCCTAACCTCTAATGTGACTATATTTTGAGATAAGGCCTTTAGAGAGACATTTAAAGTTAAATGAGGTCATAAGGATGGGGCCCTAATCCACTATGACTAATATTCCTATAAGAAGAGGAAGAGACACCAGGTTTACTTGCATAGGCAAAAAAGATCATGTGAAGACACAGGAAATTGGCCATCAGCAAGCCAGGGAAAGAGGTCTTAGGAGACAGTAAACCTGCCAACACCTTGATCTTGGACTTCTAGGTTGCAGAACTGTGAGAAAATACATTTTTTGTTGTTTTAGTCCCCCAGTCTGTGTTATTGTGTTACGGCAACCACAGAAAATGAATACAATTTCTGAATCCTACTTTAACATGAGTAGAGGAAAAATTTCAAAGAGAGTATTGTTTTATTCCCAAATTAATGAAATTATGAAAACTTAACAGCTGGCTGACTAGATAATTAATGCTTATCCTTTGATGCCATCTCCCTGCTAGCTCCCACTTCTATGGCATTTGTACCCCCACTTCAGAGGGATTGTGAATGTCAGGTGAATGTTGTTAAAGTCCGATGTCTACCGCCTCCCCAAAGAGGAACCGAGGACGCTCAGGATAATGCAAATCACACAGTGAGGTTTATTTCCAGCTAGCTGGGGTCCAAGCCTCTGCCTGGCCCAGCGGGTCTCAGCAAGGACCCCGAATGTAAGGGTCTAAGGGTTTATATGCATTTCAAACAGCAAGCATGAGTCACACAGGAATTTTCTTGGTTGGGTGAGATAACATTTTAACACCCCCCCACCCCCGTTCCTGGAACACCCAAACATTCCAATTACTGAAGCAAGATGCACAAATGGTTTCTTGACTTAACTGCCCTCATTTGGTAAACACAGGCCATGTAAAGGCATAAATCACCAGGGGGTTTTAGATATGTAGAGGCCTAAATCATCAGGGAGTTTCAGAGCCTGTTATGGTGGCCTTGAGGCTAAGCAGACCCTAATATTCCCCCCTTTACTCGTTCATAATGAGGAATCTTATTTAGGTGAGAGGCCTCTATATTTTCAGCACCAGATCTATATTTTAAACTTAGTAACAGCCAAAAGACTGTTTAAATTTATGAAAAAATTTACCATGACCAATTTCAGTTACCCAGGAAAGGGTAGGAGAGAGGGTTAACAATTAGAGTCAATCACACACAGATGGAAAAATGCTCATAGTCCCCTTTTAAACATATAAGGTGACTCAGAAGCTCCCATATCATTAGGCAACAATAAAAGTAACAACAAAGTTATTGTCTTTTGAGTTTTAGCTTCAGTCCCTGGTCGGCTGGTCCATCAGCAATGGCATCCATCTCTGGGGGGTGTCTCATCCTCAGCTCCTTTGTTGTGGCATGCCTGAATCCAGGTCCTGATGCCTTCTACTT